>BDUI01004474.1:36132-69139 GCA_002335545.1 Apodemus speciosus
ACACACACACACACACACACACACACACACACACACACACACACACCTGATTATCTTTCGGCCCAGACATACAAACCTTCATGCAGCCACTTGTCTGTCCATTGGTCTATTCAAATACCCATTTGTCCATCGATGAATCCACTTGTCTAGGGTTTCTGTTGCTTTGACAAAATGCCATGACCAAAAAGCAAGTTGGGGAGGAAAGGGTTTATTTATTACTGTTCATCACTGAAAGAAGTTGAGTCAGGAACTCAAACGGGGAAGGATTTTGGACATGGGTGCTGATGCAGAGGCCATGGAGGAGTGCTGCTTCCTGGCTAGCTTCCCATGGATTGCTCAGTCTGCTTTCTAATAGAACTCAGGACCACCAGCCATGGGATGACACTACCCACAATAGCCTGAGCCCTCCCCCATAATCACTTAGAAAATGCCTTCCAGATGGATATTTTGCTTTTTAATTAATTAATTTGCACACAATGTCCCCTCCATCCTCTCCTCCCAGTCCTCTCCCCCCTCATCTCTTCTCCCCACTGCTCCCACTCCCTTTCTCTTTAGAATATAGGAGGCCTCCCCCGGATGTCAACCAGCCCTGGCATATTGAGGTGCAGTAAGACTAGGTGCATCCTCTCCTAYTGAGGCTAGGCAAGGCAGCCCAGTAAGAGGAAAGGATCCCAAAGGCAGGSAACAGAGTCAGAGACAGCCCCTGCTACCTCAGTTAGGAGTCCACATGAAGTCCATACCATACAACTATGGCACGTGTGCAGAGGGTTCAGGTCAGTCTCATGCCAGCTCTCTGGTTGGCTGGTCAGTCTCCATGACCCCTATGGGCCAAGGTTAGTTGATTCTGTGGGTATCTTGTGGTGTCCTTGACCCCTCTGGCTGCTACAATCCTTCCTCTCCTGCTTCTGCAGGACTCCCCAGGCTCTACCTAATGTTTAGCAGTGGGTCTAGGTCTCTGCATCTGTTTCCATCAGCTAATTGTACAGCTGGATCTTTTCTGGAGGTATTTTCTATACTGAGGTTTCTTGCTTTCAGTTAACTATAGCTTGTGTCATGTTGGCATAAAACTAGCCAGCAGACCATTCATCCATTTGTCTGTCTGTATATCCATTCACCTGTACACCATGCATGTTATGCATCCATCCTTCTATCAGTCTACCTATACATCCATGCATACATTTGTCCATACTTCTGTATTTGCTTCTACCCATCTGTCTGTTTATCTACTTATCCATGCATCCATCTGTCTTCCACTTTAGACCCTAGTCAGATGTGCTGTCCTTAGACAGGCTATCTCCTGGTGTACTTCACATGCGATCTGGATCTCCTCTGATTACTTCATCCTTTCAGGAACTGTATGTGACTCTATGATCCAGTGCTTACAGGTGGATGAGTCCCTGGAGCCTTCACACTACCACTCACTGTGTGTCTCTGTCTGTCTGTCTGTCTGTCTGTCTGTCTGTCTGTCTGTCTGTGTCTATATCCATCTTTCTACCATTGCCTCTACAAAGATCAAAACACCATGCCCTGTAATGATGCAATGATACCTCTCCAGTGGACTGTACACCAGCAGACTGGGATGTGCTACTTCCCCCAAAGAGCTTGTACTCACTGCTGTCAAAATCAGATATGTAGAGTGAGAACAAAGCTGGGATCCCACAGATGCTGCTTTCTGCTACCAGGTCTTGAACCAACATGCAAGCCCAAGAGCTCAGTTTGAGGGAGAGAATTCTTCATTCTGACATTTCTCCTGATTCAGATCCCTGCCCCAATTACCTAGAAGTGGTAAGAGAAACCTATAAGGAGGGGTTCTCACTGTCGAAATTCCAGCAACAGATAGCACAGATAACATATAAACCCAGAAGGAATGGCTAAGACAGGCATTGCGTTACACCCCACGCCTCACACGTGCTTCAAGACATTTCTGAGTTGAATTAAGGAGGTAAGGACCAGTGTGAGCCCCACCCATGCCTCTAAAGGAACAGCCAGGTGCCTTCTTGTCACGAGAAAATGATAGTGTGATTAGTAATACTGAGCCCCTCCTCACGAGAGGGTGAAGCAAGTCACCCTTCATTATGCCTGACTCCACTGTATTTCATGGTCAAATGTTGAGAAATTAGTATAAGAAAGGGAGACACTGTTCTGCCTCTGTCTCAACAAAGATTTGGACTAAGCTATACTAATGACAGCCACATAAGGACCACACCTCAGAAGGTAAGTAGGGCAAAATGGGGCTTGAGAGATCTCGGTTTTTCATTTATTTGATCTTGGGTCTCTATTTTCTCTTCTGTATATTGGTCCTGCCTCCAAAGGCTGTGAAACAAGAGACTATACTAACAGTACCAGATACAAGCCCCCAGCACACATTGGCTGATTTTATTATTGTTGTTGTTCTTTGTCTGTTTGCTTACTGGTTGGTTGGTTTTTTTCAAGACAGGGTCTCACAATAAAGCTCTGGCTCTCCTGGAGCTCACTACGTAGATCAGGATGGCCTCGAACTCACAGAGATTGGCCTGCCGTCTCTGCCACCCAAGTCCTGCAGTTGTACACCACCAAACTGGCTAACATTGGCTGTTATTAAATCACTACTTTGAACTTCTCTGTATATCTTTTTTTTTTATTTAGTGTGTGTGTCCTCACACTTGCATGTCTTTGCGTGTGATGTGAGAATTGGGGAGCACATGCATCTCATGCTGTGCATGTGAAGGTCAGAGAAGAACATTGGGGATAAGGAAGCATCTTTCACAGTTTTAAGAAAGGATCTTTTGTTTGCTACTGTGAACACCCGACTAACTGGTGTGCTGGGCTTATASATGTGCTCAGTTTATAGATGTGCTGGGCTTATAGTTGTGTTGGACTTTTAGATATGCTGGACTTATAGATATGTTGGACTTAAAGATTTGCTTGGCTTATAGATGTGCTCGGCTTCTAGATGTGCTCAGTTTATAGATGTGCTGGGCTTATAGATGTGTTGGACTTATAGATATGCTGGGCTTATAGATCTGCTTGGCTTATAGATCTGCTTGGCTTATAGATGTACTCAGCCTCTAGATGTTCTCTCTCCTTCCTGGCTTTACATGGCTCTAGGGAGCAGAACCCAGGCTTTCATGCTTGCACACTTTACCTATTGAGTTATCTCAACAGCTATTTTGTTTTTTAATGAAGTAAAATATATACATATTTGCATTGTTGTTGGCAGTCCTAGAAGAGTTATTTCTTTTTGTAAATTTTATTTCCTATGAGATAAGTTTTGTTCCTGTCTTCAGAGTCAAAAAACTAGTCAACAATTGTTATGCTATTGATGACTCATTATAGACATTACTAATACATTATTGTTAAGCAGGGCAGTGGTGGCACATGCCTTTAATCCCAGCACTTGGAAGGCAGAAGCAGGCAGATTTCTGAGTTCGAGGCCAGCCTGGTCTACAGAGTGAGTTCCAGGACAGCCAGGGCTACACAGAGAAACCCTGTCTTAAAAAAACCAAAACCAAACCAAACCAAAACAACAAAAAAAAACCCCATTATTGTTAAGTTATTTATATGTAAGAGTATCTTACATATGTTTCATTATTTTTTCTTTTTCTTTTCAAATTAATTTCAAGTTAAAAGTAACAGGTTTTTATGGGAAATTTTCCTGCATGCTTCATTTTGGTTGGATTTCCCTCTCCTTCCTCATTTTGTTTTGTGAGGTTTCACTCTGTAGGCTAGATGAGCCTTAGACTCATGGACTAGTCTGTGGACTCTGAATCTAACACTAGAGTCCAGCCAGGCAAGACATGCCATTGACACAATGGTGCCAAGTCTGTTATAAACTAACTGTTTTCTGGTTTTGATGCCCACTTTACAGGAAGGAACTGGTGTTTGGAATTGCAAACCTATCAAAAGCTATATGCTCCCGTGGGGACGTTACTACTGTTGTTTTGCTAAATGGATACAATGGGCACAACAAATCGCCTGCTAAATAATTATGTTTAGGGTATTATTAATCTCTGTTTTAATCAGAAGTGGACAGTAGTAGCCCCAGAGATTCAGCTGATCACAGTGGTGAGAATAAGTGACTGTTTGAATGCTCAGCTCTGCATTAGACACCCGCTGACCCTCTCGGAGGCCGGCAGGCATCACGGAGAAAGGAGCAAAAAGAACGGAAGAACCAAAAGAAAAGGGCAAGAGAGTTCGAATACTGTCATGAMGCCCCGCCCCCTGAAGACGGATACACAGTATTTACTGAGAGAGGGGGAGAGTTTTCTTTTCAATGGAAAAAAGGTTGAACCTACTGGATCACAAAACAAAAGTCAGGAAAGTAGAACGGGTAGAGGAAAGGATCAGCAGGGGTGGAAGGCCGACAGTGATAAAGGGTGAACATTTTATATGAAAAATATAAAAACTAACCCCATCATTGTGTCGAGTCGATATATGCTAATAAAACACTTAAAAATATCGAGGTGGGGTTGCAGGCGTGGCTCACCTGTTAAGAGCACTGACTACTCTTTCTGTTCAGTTATCAATGCCCACACAGCTTTATCATAACCTTTAACACTCTAGTTCCAGGCCATCCAGCACCTTCTTCTGGCTTCCAAGGACTCTGAATACACATGGTGTACAGATACTCATCCAAGGAAAACACCCAGACACATAAAATAAAGAAAAAATTTAAAAGATATTTTAAAAATCTTGGCATATATATGTGTCACACAGAGTCCCACAGGAATAATGGCCCACTCACAAGTTTAGAGTTTAAATCCGACCAGGTCAAAACAGCAATGATAGAATCATTCTCTTTTCTAGAACTGGCCAAGTCATGGACATGTAATATTCCCCCATACAATACTTAGGCTAGGTAAACAAAATCATATTTATTGTTCATGTGCAGCCCGTATTAGCAGAAACAGTGTGCAGTGGTGTCACACAAGGAGAATGGAGACAGGAAAAGCAAGATCAGCCTCAGGTACAGAGTGAGTTTAAGGCCAGTCTTGTCTCAAAAAAAAAAAAAAAAAGAAAAGAAAAGAAAAGAAAGAAAGGAAGGAAGGAAGGAAGGAAGGAAGGAAGAAGGAAAGAAAAAGAAAACAAAAGCTAACAAGGAATATCTCTTATTTACTTGCTGAATCTGGCACCACACACCCTTAGGTAGGAAGTTAGGTCTAAAAATATAACTGTTGAAACAAAACAATAGCTTAGATGTTTAGTGGAACAATAAATGTTTGGTGTGAGAATGGGACGGAGGTATATTTATAAACCAAACATCACACAGATGGACGGCATTGCAATGCAGTGGGAAAAATGAAATTACAAAAATTATTTAAAGATTAATTTGAACCTAGAATGGTGACACATGCCAGCAATCATAGGACTCTGGAAGAAAAACTCAAGGTCTGCGCAGACCACACAGTGCATCCGAGGCCAATGTGGACTGCATACTGAGACACTGTACCAATATAGAAATTAGATAAACAGATTGGCTGCTCTTTCAGATTACCTGTCTCCACGTCCTAACACCCACATACTGGATCACAGCTGTCTATCACTCTGGTTCTAGGGGCCGACCTCCCTTTTGGCTTCTGTGGGTACCGAGCAATGAACATACACATGCAGGCAAAACATCCATAAACATAAAATAAAAGTAAAATAATCTTAAAAAGAAACAAACAGACATCAACCCCCCCCCCAAAAAAAAAGATAAAAGCTGGGTGGAGATGCAGCTCAGTCGTTAGAGTGCCTATCTAACACATGGGTTCCTGGGTTCTGAGATGCAGCTCAGTCGTTAGAGTGCCTGTCTAACACATGGGTTCCTGGGTTCTGAGATGCAGCTCAGTCGTTAGAGTGCTTGTCTGTCATGCATGGATTCCTGGGTTCCGTCCTGGGCTCTGCATAACTGTAAATCTCAGCACACGAGAAGGAGGGGTAAAAATAGGCTGGAAAGTGTTTAAAAGTTGGCCCTCCTGTTGGAGGGGCTCATTTGCAGCATTTAATAATTGATGCTAAAAACCTACTGGGTGTAATATTTATATTTGTCTGTTAATTTTATGAAGGTTTAGAGCAAAAGGGATAGAAACGAACTCAAGTCTGTGTGATCCTGTTACGTACGTATTCAAGCACCCCTCACCCGTCAGGGACTTTGCCACCATCCAAACAAAAAAATCAAGAATAAGGGACCAAGTTTTTACATTTATTTGTCTAGTTAGCAAGCTAGCTAGTTAGTAAGTTCATTACAAAGAAGGTCTCGTGAAGCATAGGCTGGCATCAAACTATGTAGAGGAAGAAAACCTTGAGTCTCTAATCCTCCCGTCTCTACCTCCAAGTGCCAAGATTACAGGGCCCACCACTGTACCCGGTCTTCCCCAGTGCTGGGCACTGAACCCGGTATGTCATCATGCTAGGCAATCACTTAGCCAACTGAACTATATACCCAGCCCAAATAAAAGAATTCTAAAAGAGATCATGAATAACAAAGGCAAGGACTCAAAATCCACCACAATGATGAGATGTGGTGACTGTTGTGTTTCTGCAGTTAGAGAGACAAAGAATGGCTATTCTTTGTCAAGAAAGCACAGCAGGAGGCAGGAGGAAAAGTTGTCATCCTAGAGCACCTGGTGGGCTACTGCCCATGGCTATGGGAGGTGTGGGTGGGATCGCAGGGGATCTGGTAGTTCTTTGTTGCTGACCCAGTCCAGGGTCCAGGATAGGAAGGAGATACCAGCGTAGGTCTTGAGTCTGTGCAAGTTTTGGAAGGAACGTGGCATTAAGTTTGCAAGGAATGAGCCTCTGTGACCCTGGGTCACCAGATTGGGAGATGAGATTTTTGGATTGTGTGTGTGTGTGCGTGTGTTGTGAAAGACTAGAATAATGTTTAAAAAAAAAAAACTTGTTAAAAGTTCTTTTAGTTAATTAATGTTAAAGAACTTGTTAAAAATTCTTTGAACAAAAAATTGCAAGGAATTTGTTGATGATGGCAGCTGTTTTGTTTTAAGGATCTTAGTTTTATCCAAAGTCCTAGAATCAGGCAGCAGGTAACCCGTAGAGAAAAATATTTAAAAAGCCATCCAAGCTACTGCCAGCAGGGCACCGGCTGGACTCTGAAATCTCTCCATCCAGCTTGCTAAATTCCCGTGGCGGGCCGCTGCCACGCTCGCCCCACGCTTGCAAATTCCTGTGGAAGGCTGGGGTGCCCTGCCACCTTACTTTTCTCTGGAACACAGCTGAGTCGCCTCATGAAAGAAAACACCACACACTTAGTCTAGAATCAACAGGTAACACAATCGCAGGCGCAGCAGCTAGCATTCGAATTTGTAAGCTATTCTAAGTTATAAATCCTCCGGTAGTGGATCAGCCACCTGAACTGGGGGGTCTCCCCTACCTACGCTGTACCCTCCACCATGTCTCCCGTCCAAAGGGTCTTCTTTTGCCTGCCCCCCCTTCCTCTCTCTGACCTAGCAGTACCGCCTACTCCTCGCCCAGTGTTTGGCCCCCTGAGATCTTTATTCATTAGGGGAAGGTTCTGCCATCAGTGATCAACCCTTCTTCTGTGAAGCAGAATGAGTGTTTCCAGGAGCTGAGATTTGGAGATAGACAAGAACCAAGTAAAGCAGAAGCAACACAAACTGGTCCTGTCCATTTTTAACTTTTCTTGACATAGACGAGGCCTTCATGTATATATATACATATACATACATATATACACAATATACACATGTACATCTACATGCAGTTCATAAAATTAACTACAATTTTGCTTTAACTGCAAGTTTGACTCTAAAACAGTAGAGAGACTTCTACTTTCCAGAAAAAGAAGACATAAGAAATGGTGTGATGTGCAAATTCCCATTCGGTGAAACTTCAGCCACTGCCACATCGCAGTTCTTGCAATAAAAGCTGAATCTAGCAACAGGCTGAAGGGGAAGGAAGGTATTGTTTTTGGAGAGATTCTAATTTTTCCTTTTGGGGGAGGGATAGCTTGGGGCTAGAGAGAGGTATGTTTAAAATCTTTTCTGGAAAGTCCCCTGCATCCTCTGAAGTGTATGGAGTCACCTCAGAACCCCAGAAGGCCGTGTAGTGGTGACGTGAGTGAGGGTATCACGTATCAGAAACTGGAGAAAAGCATGTGGCTCTGCGTGTCTCTAGTGAGCAGGGCAGTGGCGACCACAGTGGCTGCTCCAGACACTTTTGTACTGCCATCTTGCTTTTAAATTTACTTCCAGTTTTATTTTTTTCTATTTGAACTAATTATCATATTTGATACAAAAAGCATTCCCTCATCGGCTGTGTTTTCCTCTGTTTCTCCATTCTAAACACAGAACTAGTGATTCAAACTGATAACCTGCCTTTGTATTTTGTTGTCTTGGTTTTAAATATAATCAAGACTTTCCTCTTGGACAGTTCAGCAGTGATGCTTGTAGCTGTCTTTTRCTACTTTGTGGGTTTTCTCCAATCTTTCTTCACCTTTTTTCTTTTGCCTTTTCAACCCCCTAACACTAAATAGAAAAGGGAAAAGGGGATACAGGGGAAAGAAAAGAGATCCCCGAATAAAGTTAGGGATTGGAAAGCGGTTGGGGATTGGAAAGAGGTGCTCTTATTGTTACACTACTTCCTGCTGGTTAGGTATACTGAATTCCTCTGGGAAAGTTTGATCTTTGCCATCCGGATATCTAATTTCTTCTTGTTGTTTCTTTTTTGTACACAACTACTTAACAAACCAAGACCAACAGCAACCAGCCAACAAACAACAATCAACCAACAAACAAACCACCAAAAACCAACCAACGACCCACCCTGCCGTACCCTCTCAAATTCCAAACASCACACAGTCGCAGAAACTTTCTGCAGCTGGAAAAATCACACCCCCGCCAGAGCGTGAGGCAAATCCTAGTCAGCTGCTACAGTCAGTCCAAAGCAGCCCCACACCCCTCCACCTAGGATTGAAATGAAAATGTGCTCCCATAATAGTTCTGTATTTTTCAAAGAAACCAAAACTCCAAAATGGCTACTACAGAGACTCATTCAGGCCTCAAAGATTTCACAAAAGATCAACTATGCTGGCAATTTAAATATGTGGATTCCAGGAGTAAAATTGCACACACATCGTTGTTGTTAATCATCATGTTACACAGATGCATGAGGCAAGCATGCCCTCCATCAGTCTCCAGTGGGACAAGACAAGGGCGTAGACTGTTTGGTCTCTCTGCCAAATGTGAGGAGATCATCAAACAACACCCACTTGTGTAACCGCATATATAAGACAGCGTGTATATAGACCGGCTGCAGGTGAGGCGGCCGTCTCCATTCACCCCCAGCATCCAGAGGCTGCACACGACTCGTCAGAGGTGAGAGCCCAGGTCTGTCTGTGCCTAACTGTGTGGCTGGTAGTTCCGAGCTTTGCTATCAGAGCTGTGTGCATCTCTCTGACCCCGGCACTCTTGTCTCCTGACTGCTTTAGCATGATCACCTTCTATGTGCATCTCTCTGACCCCGGCACTCTTGTCGCCTGACTGCTTTAGCATGATCACCTTCTATGTGCATCTCTCTGACCCCGGCACTCTTGTCGCCTGACTGCTTTAGCATGATCACCTTCTATGAGGTTGGGTTGTGGTGGGGCATACCTGATTCCCAACACTCGCTCAAGAGGCAGAAGAATGAGGTTCCCTGGGTCTGAGGACACCCAGGGCTATACAGAGAAACCCTGTCTTTTCTTTTAAACAAATCGCCTTCTATTAGGAGTTGACTTGCATCAAGCTTGCTGGAATATTCATTTATATATTTTGCAGTTCTGAGGATTGGTCCCAGGGCCTTGTTCATGTCAAACAGCACTCTATCACTGAACTATATCCCCAACCCCTGAACTTTTGATTTCTCCAATGTTTTATTTCATTACTCCTACATAGTCCCTGACTTCTTTTGATAATAAGGCAAGTATCATATGAAAGATAATTAATTAAAAAATAATTAATTAAAAGAAGACACAGACATGGCATACCAACTTCTTATCAAAGATTAAATGGTCAGCCTGATTGATACATATGACTAACAAATGAACTGAGCAGATTAGATTTATAAATATATATGTATATATGTGTGTGTATGTGTATATATGTGTGTATAAATGTGTATGTGTGTGCGTGTAATATATATGTATATATGTGTGTATATATGTGTGAGTGTATATATGTGTATATATATGTGTGTATATATGTGTGTGTATATGTATGTGTATATGTATGTATGTGTGTGTATATATGTGCGTGTGAATATATATTCATATATTCATGTAGCAAATGATGTAAAATAGAGGCCATAAAATTGAAAGAGAGCAAGAAAAGATTTATGAGAGGGCAGAGGGTCAGGGGAGGGAAGGAAAATGTTATAATTATAATCTCAAAACTAAATGGTTACACAAGAGGATGTGTGTAACTTATTTTTTATTTTACAGGAACCCATAGTTGAGAGACTATGAATATTTAAAGAGACAATAGTTTTAGAGAGACTTTGGCATTTGAGAGAAAATTTAGACTTTGAGAGGTACTTTGCAAGTTTTAAAGAGAGAGAATGTTTTTAAAGTGTGTGAATTTTTAAAACTTTTAAAAGCTGAAATGTTCTTYGTATTGTTATATTTAATATTGATGTGACACCTTGGGGACAATGGAAAAAGAAAAGGCTGTAGTTCAAGAATGATGTGTGTGTCAAGGAGCCAAATTGTTCTAGCTGTATTTTCTGTTTGTTTTGTGTTGCTTTGTTTTGTTTTGTTTTTTGTCAACTTGACACAAACGAAAGTCGTTTTTTCCCTTTTTAAAGAGGTTTTTAAACTTTGTATTGGTTATCTGTGAATTTCACATCATGCACCCCAATCCCACTCATCTTCCTCTTTCCTTGTACTCACCCCCTACCCTTGCAACCTTTCCCCAAACAGAGAAAAGAAATCTCATCATGTAAGCTGTCCTGTGTCACAGAGTGCCCCACAGTACACCCTTTCATCCACACTTCTTTGCTTGTAAACGTCGCAATCAGTCGTTGGTCTGATAAGAGGCCTCACTTTCTGTTACTCTGTTATAGTGGAACCTCGCTGGGACTCAGATATGTAGTAGGAATTATATATTCTATCTAGCTTATATAAAAGACACAGAGTCCTGGTATTTGATTGATGGCTCCAAGCCGAACCTGGGCTGCTTGGAGCTGTTCTACCGTACACCCCACCCACATGTTCATGGCCAATCTCCTCTCAAGGCAGCCTCTTCCTCTCTGTGTTCCTTTTTCCTTCTCCCTCTCCTTTTTTCGGGTCTCTCCTGAGACTCTTCATTTGATCCTTAAGTTCTGCCTTTCTCTCTCTACTGCCAATCACAGGCTCTAGCCTTTTATTAACCAATTAACTAAGTTTGGGAACAGAATTTGGACAACAAAAGCTGCTGTGTGAGAATTCATTTGTGGAGGGGCAATCCAATCTTGAGGGCAGTGTTTAGCATCTGAACACATAGCCGTGCCAGACCAACCACAACTGGACATCCTGTTGTTGCCCTGGGCCGTGAAGATCCGGTAGCCTTGGCCCCTTCATTCACTCCAGAAGTTCCTCATGGGGTAGATGTTAGGGCGGGCCAATCCAAAGCCCTGGAGCTAGAACTGAGAGGTATCTAAGTTGGTCAGTCCGATGGCTCTTCCACCCTCATGCCCTCAGGGTGGCTCACCTGCAGCCCCACCCCTCAACTCCGAACTCCCCCTCCCCTCAACCTCTGAAAGCAGGGCCGGCTCAACTCTGCTGCCCAGGCAAGGTGCCGGGTCCACGCTCCCTACTGCCAGCAGCTGGCTAGGGGCGGGGTCAGCTCTCCTCCTCTTATGCCCCCAGGGAACAGTTCTCCCACTGTGCCTGGGTGAGGTGATGTGACCCAAGTGGCAGCACAGGCCAGGACCCCACCATGGTCCCAGGCAGCATTCAAATCAGGCTGTTCCTCACCACCCTTGAGTCTCTCTAGTTCTGCTTCTCTTCATTGTGCCCACATTCTTCTGTTTCTCTTTCTCTTCCACTTCTCCATCACTTGCTCCTCTTGGTGGTGTCTGGGATCTCTGTGTGTCTAGAGTCATCTCAGGAGTGCTATGTACACTTCATGGACTATGGCTCTAGGCTGGTGACATCTTGGGCATGGTCAGCACCACCAGGCCTGTGTGGCATCATACTGGTGGTCCTCTCAGGCTCTCTCCTAAACCAGACTGCTTAGTGGTTCCTCCCAAAGCTCTGTCTAGGGTTCAGTCCCAGGCAGGGCACTTCTAGTCTCGGGTATACTCTCAGTCCTGGGGGCCCACCCAGTCTTGCCTGGCTGGGGGTCATCTCAGGCTTGATCTTTTCAGGCTACTAATTATTGAGATGTTCCTAGGTCAGAACACTGAGCATAGACCGAGCCTTTCTCCTCTCTGCCACCTACCTGCACATGTGCCTCAGCAGACGTTAGAGTCATTCTTTAAAGAGAGACTTGTCAGTTGAGACAGTGCCTCCATAAGATTGGCTAATACTCCTAGGCTGTGGTGGCACTCACCTTTAATTCCAGTACTTGACAGGCAGAGGCAGGTGGATCTCTGTGAATTCAAGGCCAGACTTGTTTACAAAGTGAGTTCCAGGACAGCCAGGGCTACACACTGATAAACACTGTTTTGGGGAGAAGGAGGAGAAGGAGGAGAAGAAAAAGAAAAAAAGAAGAAAGAAGAGGAAGAAGAACTAGAACAAGAAGAACAAGAACAGGAAAAGAGAAGTTTGGCTTACAAGCAAGTCTGTCAGACACTTTCTTGATTAACAATTAATGTGGGAGAATTCAGCTCAGAGTGAATACTGCGAACCCTGTGTAGGTGACCCAGGGTTGTATGAGAAAGCAGGCTGAGTAAGGCATGTGGAGAGAGCTAGGAAGCAGCACCCCTCCATGACCGCATCTTCAATTCCTATCTTTGAGTTCCTGCCCCATTTCCTGCACTGACATTCCTCAGTGATTAAGTATGATCTGAATATTGTAAGCGAGAATACCCACTCCCACAATCACAACCACCAGCTTCATTTCAGGAGGCTGCTCTTCCCACACAGGGATTTAAAAACCAGTGAGGAACAAACGTCAGGCCCGTGAGCACACTCACTCTGATGACTAAAGCCTCGTCCTTCCACATAACAGTTACACTTTGGTTTCTGTGCAGTGTCTGCCGCGGATATTGGAGGGGCTTGCCCATCTCTTTCCCCTTACGCTTTCTGTTCACAGGTATGTTCCAGGCAAGCAAAACTCACCTTGATGAGCTGCAGATAAAACGTCTGGAGGAGATGTGCATTGTCATTGACAAACAGGATAAGATCATTGGGGCTGACACCAAGAAGAACTGCCACCTCATGGAAAACATCGACAAGGGTGAGCAGAGAGGGGGGTGCCATCTGCAGGCCTGGTGCCACCAGCCACTCTCTGACCCAGGCAGTGTCAGCAGGCAGCTGTCCAGAGTGTGCTGCTGGGGCTGCTGACTTGAGGTTAACACTGGCATCAGCAGACTGGGTGATGCAGACTGTGACTGCTGCCTTGCAATGGGTTGGGAAGTCAGAACCTGTAGCCAAGCTGGGGATGCAGCTGCACACTCTTAGTCCCAGTATAGGAGCAGAGGCAAGTTACCTCTGTGAATTCAAAGCCAGCCTGTTCTACACGGTCAGACCTGTCTCCAGAAAAGGGACTTGGTGGGAGGCTCCCCATTGTGAGCCCTCTCAGTGCCTCATGTGTCACAACCTCCAGGGCATAAGCAGTGACTCTGTGCTACTGGGTCATCCATGTGCCTGTGCAGTGGCAAAAGCAGCTAGCAACAGTTTCAAGCAGCTAGCAACATAGTTTCAAGCAGCTCGCAACTGTTTCAAGACTTCAGACTCACACAGTAGGGTCTCAGCCTACCTGACAAAGCTTCTTTACTTCCTGGCTTTCTAGTTTTTGTTTATAAGCAGAAGAAAACTGCAGTACTCACTTGCAGTCTAATTGTGCATAAATAAATACCGAATCACCAAATGCCAAGTGACTGGCATAAATTCTAACCCAGCAAGGATCACCAGCCACTCCTGGCGCCACCATCCTGAGCTGGATGAGAATGAGAGAGATGATGGATACACAGCCTCCATGCTGAATGCAGCGCGACCCTAACTCTACACACTTCTTTGCAGGCCTGTTACACCGAGGCTTCAGTGTGGTCCTCTTCAACACGAAAAACCAGCTCTTGGTCCAGCAGAGAACAGATGCCAAGTACACGTTTCCTGGTGAGCCACCCAGCTCAACCCTAGGGAGTGCTGGAGTCTAACTTAGGGTTTGGGAGCCTCAGAGGAAAGATTAGTGAGAAAACCCATCTGAAAATTCCCCCTGACCCACAGGTGTGTGTGTGTGTGTGTGTGTGAAAGAGAGAGACAGAGACAGAGACAGAGAGAGAGAGAGAGAGAGAGAGAGAGAGAGAGAGAGAGAGAGAGAGAGAGAGAGAGAGAGAGAGAGAGAGAGAGCTCATCATTCCCACTCCAAATGAAGACACAAGGACAGTAAATTACAAGTCTTTTGTACCCAGAATTGAGTTGTGGAATTTTACATTCTAATATTTGCATATAGAAGAATTGATAAGTCTGAGGCGAACATACTTTTTATACTAAATATGGCCAGGAAGGAAATCACCCTATTAAATAAGAGAATGCCCTCACTAATGCATTCTCTTGTACACTGCCCCAGGACATTTTACAGACTCCTGTTCTAGTCACCCTCTGTATGTGCCTGAGGAGATGGAAGAGGAGGATGCTGTGGGAGTGAGCTGGGCATCCCCCAGGACCAGGTACCCACTCACTCCAGCATGGGGCTCAGTGACCTTGTCATCTRCTCAGGGATCTAATAGGTATAGTGTCACATGACAGTGCTGTTAAGTTCCATCCATCAAAGTGCTGACTCAGGCAGTGGCTGTGGGGCTAACATGGCTTCTGTCTTGCATGGGAAACAGCTTTCCTATGGAAGTGCCCAAGTTTGGTCCATGGGACAGGCTGTGAAAGAGTCACTGCACTGGAGGTTTGAGTGGTAGTTATGTTTTAGAGGTGTGTGTGTACACACACGTAAGCCCGGCTGTCCTGGAACTTGCTTTTTAGACCAGGTTAACCTTGAACTCACAAATATTTGCCAACCTCTGCCCCAGGAGCGCTGTGACTGAAGGCATGTGCTACCATTATCAGTCCTCCAGTGTTTTCATTTCCATTCTCAAAAGAAATCTTTCACATACTTGTATGTCCTACTGTACATAGCCGGGGTTACAGCCTGTATACACATGGTCTTCCTTGTAAATGAAAAAAGAAACCATAGTGGCCAGGAACCGAAACCCAAGAGGGTCGGTGCCCCCTTCCCTGTGATCCACCGATCATTTGATTAAGCTTAAGTGTTCACGACACTCTGGAAGGGAATGAGGAAAGAAATTAACTGCTTTCTATCTAAACGTCCAGTTTCTCTATCGTTGAACTAATACTGTTCGAACTTCAACAGATTTCCATAAAGGACATAATCTTCATGACCCGAAAATACCACAAGTGTCAGTCGGACGCTGTCTGGGGAGAGCATGAGATTGGCTACCTTCTGTTGGTGAGGAAAGACCTTACGCTATGCCCAGATAGCAGGGAAGTGAAAGCCTATCGCTACATGAGCCAGGAGGACACGCAGGATCTGCTGGCCAGGGAGGCGCGAGGAGAAGAGAAGATCACCCCATGGTTCAGAAGCATAGTAGAAGACTTCTTGTTCCCTTTGTGGCCTCATTTAGAGGATGTGTCTCCATTTGTGGAGCCTGACAAGATATACGGACTCTGAGTGGTATAGAAAAGTAATGTTCGAAGCAGGGATTGGGGCTGAGAAATAACTCAGCAGCTAAGAGCACGTGCTGCTCTTGCAGGAGTCCAGGGCTCCAGTCCAGCACGCATACGGTGGCTCCCAACTATTCAGAACTCTCGTTCAGGGGCTCTTACACTCTCTTATGACCTCTGTGGGGACCTGGCATGCACTATGTGGTATACATACAGATCAAGGCAAATAAATCACACACATAAAATTTTAAAACATCTTAAAAAACTCTTCATTTTATTGAATTGCTTCCTTTTTCTCTCTAGCTCTTAAAAATTTTCAGTATCATCTACGGAAAACACGTTTTCTCATAACCCATGGCCTCCCCCCCCCCCCCCCCCCCCCCCCCCCCCCCCCCCCCCCCCCGTGACACCACTCCCCGTGTAACAGGCTCACCTGGCCAGGGCTCTCTGCAGGTGACACATGGTGCCTGAGGAGTCCATATGGATAACAATGAGCTGTTAGTTTTCACTGGGTTCACTGATTTCACAAGGACTCTTTGTGGAGCTGATGAGCTAAATTAAGTATTTCCTGAACCAGTGCTGACCCCCAATACAAAACATTAAGCCTATCTTCTACGCATAAAACAGTGACAAAAATCAACAGCATAATGTTTGCTGGGCTAGATCAAGGGATAAATTTGCCTAGTTAAATATACTTATCAGTAATGAGCAAAAATCATAATCTTTACTATGAGAATTGAGTTAATTAGACTCTGTCATCCAAAAAAAACTTGGAAAAGGTCAATTTATCTCCTCGACTTTTCTTCATTATTTGCCTACTGAAAGGAAAACAAAAACAACCTGCAATTTGATTGCTTCTCCGACTCCTTGCTACCTGTAGTTGTATTAGGTATGTTTCTTTTCCAATACAGGACCTCACTACATAGCTCTCACTGTCCTGGAACTCACTGTAGACCAGACTAGCATCCCATTCAAAGAATCCTACTCCTGCCTCCCAGGCACTGGGGTTAAAAGCATGTGCCACCACACCAAGACAATGGTCTTGAAAATTTAAAAAAAAAAAAAAAATAAAAAAATAAAACCCCAGGACATCTTTTCTGCCATCTCCCTTGTCCTGCTGCAAGATTTAAACTCAGAAGATTTTTGCGCTGGAATTCCCAGGAAGAATCCAAGTCTTTTCACTATCATCTCTGACCTTGTAAGGCTGGTTGCAAATCCTTCTTTCCCCCAAATAGCTTCCCTACAGTGTTGAGGTCACTTACCTCATATCCTCTATCCTTAAGTGCAATAGACAAGATGTCTGCAATTGCAAAGACCATGTTAGTAATGTTCCCTACCTGCCTTAGTCAGGGTCCTCCAGAGTTCTCACAGACACACACACACACACACACACACACACACACACACACACACACAGACAGACAGACAGACAGACAGACANACACACACACACACACACACACACACACACACACACGATTCATTACAATGATTTACAGGCTGTAGTCCAGCTAATCCAATAATGGCTACCTATGTACAAAAGGTCCAAGAAGCTGGCGCTAATGCTAATGAGGAATGGACTTGATGGTGAGGAGAGAGCAAGTAGGCCAAGAGCAAAAGACTCCTTGGCTTCCGGCAGAAGGTGTAACCCTAATTAGAGGGATGTCTTCCCACATCAAAAGATCTGGATTAGTGTGTCTTCCAGCCTCAAAGATTTAGATTTGCAGTGCATCTTCAAATTTCAAATTAAGTGAAAATCACTCACAGCTGTGCTGTCCATTTTGAGGTTTTAGTTAATTCCCTATCTAGTCAAGATGACAACCAAGAACAGGCATCACACCCAGCCCACTGTGAACAATGTTTTTTACCTTGATGGAAATAGACCCTCACTTCAGATCACTGTATTAGTGATATTATCACAGCCAGACCTAGAGAAAAATCTAGATCTAGTGAACAAAGTAACCTAGCTAAAATAATATTTCCTGGTTATAAACATTCTTTTTATGTATTGAACCCCAGGAATAGAATAAACATATTCAACTATCATCCTTACAAACAGGATGACTGATCTCTTTAGAAAAAAACTAAAAGTGAGTGGGATAGCTTTTAAAATAGTCAGTCACCTGAGTACCAAGCAGGATAAGCATCAAGGCATGACGAGGTTTCTCATGGCCGCCTGTGTGCTGTCGATCCCCATGCGTGTTACATGTCAGGTAAGCTGTACCAATCATCTAAGGGAAGTGCTCAAGGGCAGGATTTACTTGGCTTTCCACGCTTGCCCCCTTCTTGGCTGTTGTTTGATCTGACCATCCTGATGGGTGTACAGGAGTGTTTGCTCCCTGACTTGCATTTCCCTAATGATTAGGTGAACCTCAAGATGTTTTCCTGTGGCTATCTGAACATTTGACTATCTTGTTTGGAGAAATATACATTCAAGACACTTGCTGATATTTGAGTTGGTCACTGTTGAATTTCACAAACCATGTTTCTATCACTCCTACTCCTGTTACATACCACTTGCAAACCTCCTCTCCCATTCTGCAGGCCGTCTCCTAAGAATTCCCATGTAGTACTGTTTAATGTGCTTTTTCTCCTTTACTGTGTATAAATGGTGTCACAGCCAAGACATTGCCAAATCCAACGTTATGATGGTTTTACTGTCTTCTTTAAAGCTTTGCAGTTTCGGGGCGGGGGTGGGGGGGKGGGGGGGTAGGGTGGGGGTCTTACACTTAGGGTTTTAAAAGTGTATGTTTCTCTTGTGGTGTAAGGTAGRGAGTCTGACTTTTGACCATATATGTTAACATTTCTCAAAATGGCTGCTGGAGAAACAATCCTTTCCCCACTGTTTGTTCTGGCCCATTGTTTAGGATAATTATTTCTGAGTGGTCTGCTTTGTTCCAACAATCCGTATGGCTGTCTTTATGACAGTATCACGATGTTATTACTATTACTTTGTAGTATATGCTATGTAGTATATGCATTATATCAGGATGCGTCCTCTACCATGTTTCGTGTTAAAGGCTGTTTAGTGTCTCTCTGGAGGGGTTGCTGCTCAATGGCCACCACGTTCCAGCTTCTGCCCGCAGCCAGCACTGCCAGCGACCTGGCAGGCAGAGAGGTAGCCGGCGCTCGCAGCCAGTTCTTTCTAGTCCTAACAGCAACGAGACCAGATCCCTAACAGTTATACTCGCGATCACACTCTGTTCTAGATATGCTGAGTTCTTTTGTTTTAGTCTCTCTATGATTTCTCACTAATGTCTCAGAAATTTAAATACAAGTTCTGTTAAGAAAAAAAAAAGCTAGAATTTCTACTCAGGCATGACTAATTCTACGATTTAATCAAGTTATTAGGCATACCAATGATTATAGACTTTAATCATCTAGACATTAAAAAAATAGATCAAAACATCAAATTTCATCAGAGAAATAAAACACATTAAAAAGCCAATTTAAAAAAGTCTCAACAGAGTCCATATAATTTTAGGATAAAGTATGTAACACATTTGAGCGTCGCTGGGCTGACAAAGGTCAGAAGCTGTAGCTCTGACAGGAAGCACTGACGGTTTGGACTGTGGTTCGAGGTTCATGGGGACCCCTCTCATGGATGCCCCTGTCCTGTCCTTCCCAGGACCAGTCCTAATCCAGCCATCGTCTATGAGAGACGACTGTTTTGTTTGGGTTTGAGCCTGTCCCTAGGCACTTACTTCCTTTAAAAAAGTAGTTTTGCAGTGGCGGTGGCGCACGCCTKTAATCCCAGCACTTGGGAGGCAGAGGCAGGCGGATTTCTGAGTTCGAGGCCAGCCTGGTCTACAGAGTGAGTTCCAGGACAGCCAGGGCTACACAGAGAAACCCTGTCTCGGGGGAAAAAAACAAAACAAAACAAACAAATCCAACACCCCCCCCCCCAAGTAATTTTGCTTTAAGAACAAAAAAAATCAAGTCTTATTCCCCACTCCCCTCCTTTTGGCCATCAAGTGACTTGCAATTAAATCACACAAAATGTAAGTAATAAAAACTATGTTTTTGCTGGATGTTAACTTTGGATAAAATGGTTGAAGTTACAATGATACATTGTAGTACAGGTTTAGAAAACAATTTAGGAGGGTAATTTAAGTTCTGACACACCCTAACTGTAAGGAGGATAGCCTTCTGCCTAGACCTCCCAGCGGGGATACTTTAACAAAAATAGGTACTTCGTTTGGGTGACAAAAGTCCAACTACAAAACAGTTTTCTCCCAGCAAAGCAGCCTCCTTACACCAATAAATGTCTTGTGCAGAATGAGCCCCGCGGCTGTGAAAGCAGCGCGTACTGAGCGCTCTGCGGTAAGGTCCGCGCAGGCGGCTTCGCCAGCTCTCAGAAGCGGCAAGCATTTCAAAGTCATTCCCTCTGTTTCTTCTGGTTAACAGACGGTAATTCCAAATTCTATAAACACACCATACCACACCCAGAAATAATCAAGAGTCTAGCTAAACTGTTGCAACTGAAGAGGACATTATCTCCTGTCCTTTTTACCGGCTTTCCTCTTCCCAGACAGTAAGTGCTTGGGCTTCATATCAAACACATGCCTGTCTGCTTCCCCTTTCTTCCCCAAGCGGTTCATCTTCTTCTGAGCTTTCTTCATCATAGTCTTGGCTTTCTTCACCATCTATACAGGACAATGCACATTAATGAAAACCACATTTCTGTCCTGCACTGTAGTTACCTGAGAACCATCTCACCAAAGCCAGCATGGACTATGAAGAGCACGTTGTCTCAGACCACCACACTATCTGCAGGAACTCAATGACTATCTGGGGAAACCCTGGACCTTTTACAGTTAGAAGACTGAAGTCTCTGTTCAGCGTAGCACAAGGACACTCAGGACCATGAGACACACGCTGACTCATATCGATGCCAGGACTAAAACCCAGAGCTCCACAGTACACACTCGAAATCCCGGCTGAACATGGAAGCAAGYGGTCTGGACTCTCAGCCAGCCTGGGGTGCACAGTGAAACACTGCCTCTACTCAACACTCACTTCCTAGACTTCCAATGAAAATGGCATCTGAAATGAAAACTTCAGGCTTCCATTAGAGAGCCTGCCAGTTTACAAAGATTTTCTCTTATATTTGAATTTTCAAAATACAAAATTAAAAAAAAAAAAATTTTTCCTCAAAAAGAAATTTCAGTGAGATTTTAAACACCTACTGAATCTTGAAAAAGACATTATGAATAATACCATAGTGAGAAGCTACCACCTTGAAGGGAAAACAATTCCCCAATGACATAAATGAGAAGTTCCTTCCTGGCTACTGCCTCACAGAAAGCCTAGACTGTCCATACTTTATGAGGTCATGTCTCTGTCTATCCTCCAGATTAAGGGTTTCAGAATGGTTTGCCAGAACACCTATCCAGGGGATCCAACTGCTTCTGGTCCAAGTTCCTCTCCAAAGGATGCTACAAAGTGGAAGGTGGATTGAACAGGCAACCTCTTAATCACAACCCTGCTCAAGACATGGCTGGTGTYTGCTGGAGGTTCTATGAAGTAAACACCCCTGAAGGCTGTTATGTTCTTTTGTCCCAGATCAAAGAAACAAACCTTGACATCCCGAAGACCAGAAACATCACGTGGTGTCTTAGAGCAACTCCGACTCCGACTCCGGGCTATGGAAGACGGTGGAACAGATTCTTCTCGTTTTCTTTTCCTAGTGACACTTCGAGATCTTCTTGCCTGGACTGCATAGTGGGCCTGCAACAGACCAACAGTGCTCTTGGTCACAATCAAAATTAGTCCAACAAGATGAGAAGACAGCCAAGGTCTTAAGAACCATTATCACGCAAGTGAAAGACTCTGGAAGGCCTATTTTGACTTACTAGCAGAAGATCTAGTCTAAGGTCAGGGGTTAAGGGTCAAAGGCACTGCTATTGTGCTCCTGTCCCTCCTGAGAAGGTTCCAGAAACATCCAGCTCAGCACCCATGCTGGTGGTACTCTTGAGCCACAGCTCTTGCACATCCGGTGTGCTAATGCTCTCTATTGGTTGTCACCGATCGTGAGCAGCAATGACAATGGTTCTCCTTGGTCCACAGTTTATATGATGTGTGTTGCTGTTTTAACCTCCCACTCCAGACAGCTGAGGTGGTAGACATGCTCATCAGTTACACTTACGCACATCCCGTGCCTGCTATGACACTGACGATAACACAATCACCTAGGGACAGATTTCTCAGAAGGCACCCACATCGTTAAGCCACACCTGGCTGTGGGTAGGATTTGGCAGCACATGCCTGACTCCCAGCACTGGAGAACTAGAGGCAGGGAAATACCGAGTTTGAGGGTGGGTTGGGTGACACAGCAAGACACTGTCTCAAAACAAAGACCGCAGATCATCTGAAGCCATGCTGCCCTCCGTACTTACATTGTTTTTATCATCCATGTCCACACCAAGACTACGCATCTCATTCTCCAAATCTGCCCGCTGAACCTGAAGCGAGGGAGGAAAGATAACTTCTTTTATATAAAATGTCTGTTGAAATTTAGTTTTAAAAGAAAAAAGAGAGGGAAAACTATACAGGTGATACTGTGATGGGCAGATAAATAGGTAGGTAAACATGTTTAGCTTCTGTTCTGGGATCCTAATGCTCACAGCCCTTATCCTTTCTCAGGGACTGGAACAGAAAGCAACAGAACATTTGGCCTTTAGTCCTTGGTTCCAGAAGCTACTGAGGTAACGGAGACTATTAACTATGGCACTTCAGGTCATAGACGAGAGTGAGYCAGTCAGTCAGTCCCTCCGTCCATCTCTCAGTCTGTTTCTCTTATCTTCTGCCCCCTTTCACAAGCTCCACTTTCTTCCTAAGGACCAGTAAGCTGCACCAATTAATGTCTCTATGGAAGGACATGCTACAAAATCACACCAACACATGTAATATTATAGACATTCTCTCTTCCCAGACAGATACTGGAACTTACAAAAGTTCCCTAACCTTCCCCACCTCCATCTTTCTCTCCGGGAGCTGGCCAGCTCTGAGAGCCTTGCTCTAAGACCGTTTCAGAGGAGCAATGGCACGTAGCAGAGAAAGGCCCAAAGAGGATCAGCAGACAGGTGTGGTCTGTTAGCATTAGATTAGACTCTTGCCCCTCACACTTCTACAGTCCAGGATCCAAGTTTCTTTATGCAAAAAGCTTTAATAAAGACCTATAAGAATAGAGTTTACAGTAATTCTAGAGGCCTAGCTTACAGGAAAGAGAAACACCCAACTATGTACTGAGAGGGCAGCATGCCCCAGGACTGGCAGGTTCCTTCAGATTGCCCCTACTCAGCACTTCACTGCCTTTACCTTTTAAATTTTAAAATATTTAAATTTTATAATGAATTGGCAAATGTGAAAAACAAAAGGGAATGTTTTCCCAATTTGTGAGGTACTCTAATAAATTAATCATAMTCAAGACAGCAGCAGGGAAACCACACTCTGTAACTGGAGAGTGGAGCTCTAGAGGCCCAGACTCCTGACTGACGTCTCAAGTGGGGCTACTCTGGTGCAAGGGAACTTGCAGCTTCTTGGTTTTGATGTTCCGTTCAGGTAGATAGCGTGGGAAGTGAATTAACTTAGGGGCGATCCAGCGGAGTCTGCTGCAGGGCTGACGGATGGTGTGATGATGGAGATTCCACCCACCTTCCCACCCACCCCATCTGGGGTCATATCAGGGAACCATGTTGTCAGCGGACAGCGAGAGCACCTGAGCTTGCTCTTGCTCTGGATCATCAAGGCGTACTTTACCACAACCTGTCAGAAAACACTTTTCTCCAGTTGGGATAACTTTAGGGGACAGTTCAATTAAATCCCATGAACACAAACAGTGCATTTGCTATGTAGAAGCCATGGCAAGATTGTTATGTTCTCGGGATAAGAGAATGGGGGCACAGGCTAGAGAAGGCACTCCAGTTGAGGTACGACAGACTCAGTGAACTAGACTCTCTTCTCAAAGACAACTAAGCAGCAGGAGAAACAACATGTCTGTAAATATCAGCAGGCACCCAATCACACAAAAATAATATTTGCAAACCAGGAATGTCCACTGTGGAATCTCCAATGCCAAGTCCCCCCCACCCCCCATCATGTTTTAACTCCCAGTATGTTACCTCATTTGGGAACCTGCCACACCCTACCTCAACTTTCAGGAAGGCTATGGACACAGGTAGTCCTTGTCATTCAGATGAGGACAGAAGAGACTATGACATCCCAATACAAAGCCAAGAAGTGCACACAATTCTGACGTCTTCTGACCCACTCACACCTACAGAGTGGCTCTCCCTATCCTCACCAGGGGCAGGGGCTGATAAACTGCCTTGTCGATTTAGGAATCTTGATCAATAGAAAAATCAAGTAATATAAAAATGTCAGCAGCACACAGCTGGAATCCTGGCACCTACAGAGCAGGAGGGGTCAGGGATTCCTGGGCTACTGAGGTTCAAGGCTAGCCTGGCCTGAATGAGACCCTAATTAACAATTAATGAACATCCTCAAACTACATAAAGTTTAGTTTTAACACATCACTGCAGCAATGACTCAATCTGTAACGGAGATGCACCTGGAGTTGCAATGCATGGAGAAAAGATACAACTGTCAGAATCTAACAGCCCAAAGAAAAGACCCTCGAAAGTCAGTATACTGAGAACCCCAGGGTGTGCTCCCACCCCACCCCACCCCACCGCACCCCGGGAGTGGAAGCCCGTCTCAGGGCGATTCCACGGCCTCAGCACGCAGGCTTGCACCTTGGCTCTGCAGCGCTCAGGACTGACCTTCTTGGCAGTCCGGGGCATCCTGGGTCCCTGTGTATTCTTTTCTTTGGACTGTAGAATTTTCAGTTTCTTCTTTTCTCTAATTTGTTTTGCCAGCTGTCGGATCTCCATCATCTCCTCGTCTTCACTCTCAGAGTCACTGTCATACTCCCCAGCAGCTGTTCTTAGCTCTTCTTCCTTTTCCAACTCTTCTAATTTCTTAAAAAAAAAAAAAAAAATCATTAACAAAGAAAAACTTGCATGGAAGTTAGTGTAGCAACATATTTATTGGAATCATGTTTTCTTAAGTACCTGAAGATATGATAATATTGTGTGGTCTAGTCACAAATGGGCCCCACTCATACCAGTTAATCTCATGGACAAGGGGATATATGTAGGCCAAAAAGACAGCATGAATACTATATGCACTATTTTCTGCCAATTCCATTTCATCTTTAAAGACAAAAACTGTAGGGACCCCTTCCCTCATTCCCTAGTGTTCCCAGCAGATACACAAAATAAATTTGTACAAACTCCCATTTGTCCTCTCAAATAGCATGCTAAACACAACTACACTGGTTACAAAACGACACTTTAAATACACATAGGTTGGGGATATAGCAAAGTGACAGAGCCTAACAAGCACAAGATCCTGGGCTGATTCACACACAGCAACACACACACACACACACACACACACACACACACACACACACACTGATAAACACAGACATAAACAAGTGAGAAGATAAATCTGTAAACTGACAGGCAGTGAAAAAGCAGCAAGGGACAGGCACCACAGCTGGAGGAAGGTCAGCGATGGGGCAGGTCTCTAGGGGAATGTGTCCAAGAAAAAGCAGGACCCACTGAGGTAACCCCCCCTTTCAGATTAGAAGGATTCAAACAAAAAGGTCAGTGAGACGGAGAAATCTGGGAATCAGAGTTCACACCCCATGGAATGAATTTTCTTGGTAATTCAATTTCACTTGCTAAACTAGCAAAAGACTGCAGGAGGGGGTCTGAGAAGACTCAAAACGTATTGATAGTGGTTACAGAGAGGACGGAGCCAGTGACAGGATCCATCCTGGAGCATCAACACAAGCAAGATGACAGAGCCACTGCAGCTCAGTGTGGAAGGCTGGGCACCACCAGGACCACASAGAACAAAGGAAACAGAGACTAGAGAACGGCGTCTTCAGAACGGAGGAGTGATGTCTCCAAGAGAGGAGAGACGGGGGTGGGGGGTGGGGGGGTGGGGAAGGGTGTCTGAGGGCATGGAAAAGGAGAACAAGGAGTAAACGTTAGTGAAGTTGTGTTTGCATCTTCTAGTCATGTCAAAGTGGGAAAGGTAATCCAAAAAGCATTGCAGACCTTCATGATAGCAGGATCAATATAATCGGCAACATTGTGGCCTTCCCAAATCTCTGGTATCTTATCATATTTCTCAGATGAATTCATTAAGTCCCAGTATTCTAATATTGAAAAGGAAAAAGGAGTTATGTTTATGGTAGTATCTAATATCTTCAAGTAGTGTGACATCAAAACGATTATTCTGGATACCAAGTAAAATCACTTACAGCCTAACAGAGTTCAACACCACTTAACTTCTACTAACAAGGATGACACCCACCCACCCATGTGTCTAACTTCCAAATAACACAAAAAATAATCCTTTCATCTGAAACAATAGGAAATAATATGGAAGACATTTTGTACAGCTCTGTAAGCCTGCAACTTCTAGTCTTCAAAAAAGTGAAAACTTGGGGGCTAGAGAAATGGCTTGGTAGTTGACTGCTCTTCCAGAGGTCCTGAGTTCAATTCCCAGCAATCACATGGTGCCTCACAACCATCTGTAATGGGATCTGATGCCCTCCCCTCTTCTGGTGTGTCTGAGAGAGCGACAGTGTACTCATATAWAAAAAAAAAAAAATCTTTAAAGGAAAAAAAGTGATAGCTTATAAACCAATAAACTCACTGACTCGAAGACTTTCACTGAGTTCCTTTTTTTTCTAAAACACTTTTCATACAACTGGCATTCCAAAACACCTTACTTACTCTGAAGATCCAAGATATAATCATCTCCCATTTCCAGCTCAAGATCTCTTTCCTGCAAAGAAAATCCCCCAAAAATTTGTTTAAGCTTTTATATCTCCAGATACTTTGTAACCTCCTTCCCGATGAAGCAGTCTCTGACCTTCTGTGCTTCTGTCTACCAGGAGGGCTGTCTTTGCCCCTCTAGTGGACTATGCATCTCACGGACTTTGTTCACTGCAGTATGACATCAACTGAGAAAAAGTGGGGGCTTCAAAGGGAGCCGGGTGGTGGGGACAGAGGCAGTTTGGGAGCCTGGCAAGATGGACTCCAGGGTCGAACACAGACAGGATCGCAGGGAGAGGCCATATTAGCCTGACTGCTGAAGTTCTGGAGCCACAGGGAGAGGCCATATTAGCCTGACTGCTGAAGTTCTGGAGCCACAGGGAGAGGCCATATTAGCCTGACTGCTGAAGTTCTGGAGCTCTTCCTGTACCCAGTTACCTCTGTTATTTTGTAAACTTACAATTCAGGACGGCACATGGGTATTTGGGGATGGGGGTGTGTGTGTGTAGTATGTCAGACTACCCTAATTGTAACCCTATCTCTGGTACCCATTAAAAACCATCAAAGAGAGTATGTTAAGAACTCACTACTGTGTGCCTGAATCATTGAGAGCCCAACCCTGGGCACACTCAATTTGCATCTCGTGAATCAAATCGGCTTCATGTGGCTAAAGCCCTGGCGTCTGCTAAATACCCACCATCCAGCATTACTTTTTCTGGTGCACAGGCACGCCTTCTGTCCCTTCCCATAAGAAACCCAGACAAAGAAGTCCGTAACCTACCCGCTTCTTCTTGGGCTCTGCGATCTCCATTCTCATCCTTCGAGCTACCACTCCTTCTGGGATGAACGGGGGTCTCTCCTACATAGACAAGTAGATGAAATGCCTTCCCAAGTATGAGAGAAACTTAAAGGAACCAAACACAAAAAACAAAGAGACACAAAACACAAACCAACTAAAATGCATTCTGGGGAGTGAGTTTTGGAGCCAGAGTGGGCAAAAGAGAGGAGACAGCCCCCAAAATTGATTCTATAGTTAATTCATTTGGAAAAAAATAAAAATTATCCTAAAACACATAAGAAAAACACAGGAGAACAGTAGAACGAGAAACAGACATAAACCTAAGTATGTTTAGACTTCAACAGCACTAAACTCATTAGTTAGTTGAGCCCAATGGCTGCCCTGTGAGGGAGGCCCACAGGCAGTGAGCACGCCGCCTCAGGAGGAAGTCAAGTCAGCACACACGGCTTCTCTTCAGAAGGAAAATAAAAGCAAACCACAGGAACAAAAGCATGAAAACAACACTCAAGTATTTTAGAAATGAATGTTGCCAGTCTCTGCAGAACCCAAAATTAGTAACTACCAAAGAAGTACTGATGGTAATTTTCTGAAAATGTGCAAATTTTTGAGATGTTTAAAAACAACAACAACAACATAAGGAGGGGCTGGAGAGAGAGTTCTGTAGTTAAGAAAACGTGTTGTTCCTGCAGAGGACGCCTCAAGCGGCTCACCGCTAACCACGACTTCAGTTTCAGGGGCTCTGATGCCCTCACTTGGCCTCCAGACACCAGGAATGTATACCGTGTACTTATTTACAAAGCAGGCAAGAAAAAAAGTGATAAAGGAAAAAAACTTTAGGAACTTATATTCTGAAATACAGATTTACTTGTAGTAACACATATATAAAGATGTAGACTGCTTTGGCAGAAAATAAAAACATAAAAAAAAAATGCTTCCATTGGCACGGGGGGGTGGGGGGTGGGGTGGGGTGGGGATGGGGTGGGGATGATTACACCCAAAGCACTTCTGAGGGACAAGCGAGCCATCACTAGCAAGAGCAGCTGAGAGGGAGAGGCGGGCGCAGAACCCTGCATTTCAGCTCATGCACACGAGCTTTACTTTCCACAAGCACACATGACTTTACCACGAATGAAAAACAGAAACCTACACGTGAATTTGTGTACACACCTAACAGTCTGCAACACCAGGAAAAGACCTGTGGCAAGCAACCACTGACCAAGCACAGCAACACAAACTGACCCCGCAAGGGCCGCCCCGCAAGGGCCGCCTTACCTTCTGATCTCTCTTTTTTGGCACAGCTAAGTGCAGTCTGTTCAGAACCTCGTTCACTTTATTTCCTTTCATTTTCGTCTCTACTCGATGAGCCAAGAGTCTATCGCAAGCCTAAGAAAGCACAAAGACAACATTCACAAAGCCACGACTCCAGTCCCCAGCCTCACATTACAAGGAAGAATCAAGTCGACCCCACTCATCCTCAGGTGGACAACTAGGTATGGGGCTCCCTCCATATTTCCTTTCAGATGGTAACTAGGGTCCCATAGGACTCTAACAATCTGAACAACTAATCCTATTCAAGGAAAACAAAACAAAACAAACAAAAAACCCACCTAAATTATTTCCAGTGTCAGTAATTCCTCAAATGAAAAGTTTCCCACCACAACTGACCATTCTAAAACAAAAACACTGACCCCAAGTTAAGGAAGCACCAACCTCTGTTTTAACTTGAATGACACCTTCCTCAGTCAGGGTACTGGTCTCAATGACAGGGAATCCTTCAGCCTGCAAGTCTAGAAATATTTTCTAGGAATACAAAGAAGTAAAATGTAACATTATTGTTTTTCAGTTTCCCAGAGAACAAAATATACTGTTTTACAAATGGAAGTGCAAACACTATTTGTTCAACAGCTATGACTTGTTTTTAACTCTTGAAGAACAGTTTTAAGTTAATTAAATAAATAAATTAAATTAAAAATTAAATAAATAAGGGGAACAGCAATGCCAGGTGGATCTCTGAGTTGGAGGCCAGCCTGGTCTACAGAGTGAGGTTCCAAGACAAGAGAAATGCTGCCTCAAAAATAAAACAAATACCACCCCCCCACACACACACACAGAGAATCAAACAGATTAAAGTCAAATGAATCAGGAACTCTGTAAGATCTCCCCGACTCCCAGCACTAGGACTCAGCTCTAAGTGCCCACTGACCTATATCCACAAACTCAAGATGTAATTTCTCAGGAGGAAAAATGCAAGAGAAGAGAATGCCCAACTTTTGTTGTGTTTTGTTTTAAAAAGGCAGGCTCTTGATTTGTAGCCCAGGCTAGCTTAGACAACCCACAATATGTACCACAAGCTAACTTCTGCCTCAGCCTCCCTCTGTTGGGATTTCTGATACATAGCTCCTCGTGCAGACAAGATCAACTTTTCAGAATAAGTTTTCAATGCTATTTCTTATTTTAAAGTTTCTGCTAAAATAGCCCAAGAGAATTTTTTAGAAAACATAAAAATATTTATTAAGTTTCATTTTACAAATCACTGAAACTCAACATGCCCTTCTCAAATGTCACGTTTATACCTACAAGCATCTTCTAGTTGGAGACAGGTGACCAACTTCTAACAGACATGAAAAGTTCCCATGAACAAGCAAGGTCAACTTCTATTATCAAGGGACTAGGAGCATGATTTTAGAGAAAGCTAGGTCTCTGAGCACAAATCCTGTCATTTAATGACAAATGTGTGTAATGATGTCACTGAGCCTCCCAGGCATGTGCTAACTGTTAGTTGTTGCTACTATGTGAACCCCAATGTTAAAGGACAGGCTCTATAATACAAGTGTTCAGCAAGCTTCAGATTTTAACAGCATCCACTTCCCAATTCTCGGAATACCAACAACTGCAGATGTAGGTATTGTTTTTACTAGAGAAAGATGACCTACCTACAGTGATGCCAGTGCTCTACTAACAGCTGGCGAGTAATCAATTCTCCAGGCATTGCCTTCACTAGCCAAACGGCTGGGCCTTGGCAGGGTGACTCACCTTGCTACCACACTGCTGAGTACTGATGCTAGACCTGAGCTGACCCCAAAGCCTGTGCGCCTGACCAGGGTGTGTTCCACTTCTTAAGCCGTCCTTGTGCTACCCACTCTCGACCCCTCCTCTCGTCAATGTCATTTAGACTCACAAATTAAGATTACTTAGAAGATATAAAGGCTTTCTGTTTCTCTGCTTTTTAAGATAAACTGATTCTCTGACAGCGGTGTTAGATAATTAGTAATTTAAAGAATACAGGGTCCTGCCAGCTAACCTTACCACATGGGATGAACATGAGGATCAAGAGTTCAAGGTCATCCTAACCTACATTAGACCTGTCTTTAAATAAATAAGTAACCAAACAATACCAAAACTTGCTGGTGTTCTGCCCTAAGAAGACAACTTAAGACAAGCTAATCCTTCCCATAAACAGAAGTCCCTCCTACTCACTAATCTTCCACCTTGGCTTAAATATGACAAAGGTATATGCAGACAGCATTTTTACTCTAGTGTATTAGTTTCAGAAGCCAGTGTGCATTAGTCACTTGTGCAAACTCATACTGTTGCGATACCCCAGGGTTGGATCACGAGTCTGTGGACTCAAGGGTAGTAATTCCTGACAAGCCACAGGTAAATGTGAAGAGGGCTCGGGCCCGCAGTGAGAGAGCACTGCACCAGAACATGTCTCTCATGCATTTATCCTGAAGACTGTCTACTAAAAGGGTTACATTGAAAATTTATGACTACCAGTGCTGCCTACCTCATAGATAATGCTGGCAGACACTGTTCCATGCTCATAGCTCTGAAAAAGCCATCTTCTAAGAGCTTAGAAGGTGTTCTCTTTTACTCACTTGTCAAACTTACTTAGCTAAAGATTCCTGTAGATAATCAAGTAAGCCATATTTATACTCGTTCTATAGAGAAATACTTCTCTAGAGCATTTGCTATCCTGGCAAAGGTAAAAGCACACCTCAAGGTACCTGGCCCCCTGGGTACCAATTTAAAAGCAGTCCTCTCCTAGCGAAGCACATTTCCCAACAGCTCAGTGTAGCAACCCCCAAATGCAGGAGTTTCTACAGACTGGACACAGAGCAGGAATCAGGAAACTGCATTTCAGGTTTAATGTCCTGCCAGTAAACCCRAGGATCATCTCGGTTTCTAGAATAAAAACCTGTTCTGGAAGCACTAAAAATCTTTCTAAATGATGGTTTAAGGACTCAAAGGTATTTTAAAAGAAAGTATATATAATTAATATATCAGTGACTTACCTGATCTTCTTCAGAAAGTTCAGCTATTCTCTTCACATCACATTTGTTTGCTACAACAATAAGAGGCTAGCAAGAAAGAAATGAAGTTGTTACATTTACATTACAGAATAATGTAGTCCCCTCTCTTCCTCCATGCTTCCTCATGCCTGAATTGCTTTCTGCAATTTCATTTACCCAAGCTGAAATGAACCATTGCCATAATATACAAAGTAGAAAGTTCTATAAATAAACAATATGTAAATTTAAATGGTATCCCGTCCCAAGCAGTGCAGTGAAGTCTTATCTTAGTGCAGTATCCCACCAGGACACCAGCCAGCCCTCTGTCTGGCTTACTAGTGCATGCGCAGTAGTCAGGCAGCCAGCCACTTGGCTTGTGTAAGCTATCAGATCAGTTGTCACATCGCCAACACAACATTCAGTGCCATCTATGGTTTCTGTGCTCTTAGACCCCATTACCTACGAGTAAGAAGGTACTAGCTTGTAAATTAAAGTATTAGTTAGCACACTTACCTTGTTGATAAACAGAGGTCTGATATTCTGGAAGAGTTCTAATTGCTCCTTTAACCCATGTCCACACTGCTCAGATAAATCCATCACATACAGAACTGCGGCTCGGAGGTGGGCCAGGGCTGTGATGGCCTGCATCTCAATGGTGTTCCGATCCTCCAAAGGATGGTCCAAAATCCCTGGGGTATCTACAACCTAACAACCACTCCTCATTAACCAAAGTATTCTCACTCAAAAATGCCTTGACTGGTCCCAGAGTCATTCTCATATATCCAAACCAGTTCTAACAAAACTAATGAGTAAAATATGACATTGAAAACTGTCCACAATAAAATAGATAAGGAGTAAGAAAAAAAAAAAAGTCCATATTCTTTATAAGACAAAAACCCAATCCAGGAGCTTGTACGGTGGCTCATACCTGTAATCCACACCAAGGAAGCAGAACTAGGATTGCCACGAGTTTAAGGCTAGAGTGACCTACATAGTGAGCTAAGGTTACCCTGGCTAGAGTGAGACCCTGTCGTCTCAAAAGAACACATGCAGGGGTCTAAGGAAACCCTGCAGAACCCATTAAAGAGATACTGGCCCTGGGAGGAATGAGCCTTTTTTTCACATGGCTATCAAAAACCAGAAAACTAGAATATATGACAAACTCTCCCAACTCCTACGACTTTGCCGTTATCATTTTTAAAGTTAGATTTGGCCGGGCGGTGGTGGCGCACGCCTTTAATCCCAGCACTTGGGAGGCAGAGGCAGG
>BDUI01004475.1:50855-63330 GCA_002335545.1 Apodemus speciosus
TTTTTTTTGTTTTGTTTTTTGTTTTTTTGTTTTTTTTTTCTGCCTAACAGCCAACCCTGGGAGCCATATGATGTGCTTGGGAAAGCCATTGGTCCTTTTGATGGAAAGTAGCCCTTTTCAGAACAGCCTGAGCATTTGGGACCTTGGACTCACCTCCACATGCTGGTTCATGGGTGTCCTCCACTTTGACCTGCGAGCCAACTTCCATCTAGTGGTCCCTGGATGTCACTGGGGTGCAGGCTGTGTCTTCACCTCACAGTGTCCTCATGGATGAGCACAATGGGAGGTAGTGCTCTCAGACTCTCCGGTATCTCAGGGCAGAGGCCCCCAGGCACAACTCCCAGCATCATTTCTGAACAGAATCCCGTACATCCAGGGGGGCCTGGTCAGCTCAGAGCTGGTATGTCATTGGTGCTTTTCTGTGCCCGGGGTCAGGCTGCTTTTCTTTTCCTGGTCCACTAGTTTACAACCATCCCCTAGTTCGGCTCTTCTTGAGTCATTTCCATGCTAGCAAGAGAATGTCCTGGGGTCCCCACGGAGGGGTATAGCTGTCCGCCAGGGTCCCACAGGTGAGCGTCACAGCACGAGGTATGGAGCAGGCTAGCTTGGGTGTTGCTGCAGTGCACGGAGAGGAGACTTACCCAGTATGGGTGGGGTTTGTGGTATGAAGGTGTGTGTGTGTGTGTGTGTGTGTGTTCATGTGTGTGCACATCAGAGAAGGGTGGTAAGCATGTGCAGCTGGTGGAGGGGAGGTGATGGGTATATGGGTGTTAGTATGTCTATAAGGTTATGGGTAAGAGCATATATTGTATGGGTACATATGATTGTATCTGTGAGAGTGTGGGTGCTAGTTGGTATGGGTGTGTGGGTGAGAATACATGTGAGCTTGTGGAGGGAAAAGTGTGTTTCGATGTGCTCATGGGTGTGTATGAGAATAGGTGTGTTAAGAGTGAGGTATTTGTGTTAGTGCGCCTGTAGACATGCACAGAGATTGAATCTGTGATTGTGTGGGCTGTGTGTTTGTGACCTGTGCCTGTAGATGTGTATGAGAGATAGAGTGTGAGTGCCGGTGTGTATGGGTGGGGGTGTTAGTGTGAGTATGGATGCGTGTGAATTTGTGGGTGAGGCTGTTTATGATGTGTGCATAAATGTGTCAGAGTGGGTGTGAATGAGTGCTGGTGTGTGTGAGTGTGTGTGTATATGAGAGCGTGGGAATGTGTGTGTGTGTGTAAATGTGTGTGAATGTATGTGTGTGAGAGTGTGTATGTGCCTGAATGCATTTAGAAATTTGCAGGGTATGTGTATGTTCATGCTGAATGTGAATATGTTCATCTGAGTGTGCGAGTGTGCATGACAGTCCAAATACCCATGAGYGTGGGGGGGTGGGTATGAGTGTGGGAGTGGGAACTGCGGCAGGGTGGTCTCTGGGAAAGTGTGAGTGCTGGCACAGAGGGGGCGGCTGGGCTGGCACTGAGCTGCAGAGCCTCTGGGGGAGTTGTGTGCCAGCAGATTTTTTTCCTGGGATTCTGCTGTGGTCCCTGCAGGGCTGCCAGACTCCCTCTAGTGGCCACCTGGCGCTCATGCAGGGCAGATGGTCCCAGCTCCCATTTCCTGTGGACATGCRAGGAGGAGTTGCTGTTTCCTTGGGGCATGAGGGGATGGGGGGGATCCTGGTTCRTGTCCCTTAAATCACCTCTCTTGGGGCCACATTGGCCAAGTCWGCATATTTTGATATACCAGGGCGGGGTTTGGGGGGAGAGGTACATTCTTTGGACTGGCTGCAGTGACGGCTGACTCTCAAGGAGGGGACAGGAGGGGGCTTCTAACTAATGGCTTCCAAGAAAGGAAAATCCAATTTTCCTAAGTAGACATTCAGAAATGACTGCCCTCTTGGGAGTTATCAGTCTCACACCTAAAAAAAAAAAATCAATCCTGTGGGGGAGTGGGCTGGGGACCACCACTCGTCCACCAGCTCACTCCCCCACCACCTTGGGCCTGAGCTTAACTGATAACTAAGGAAACAGCAAAGAGAGGGAGTGTGGCAGACTCCCTTCAGCCTGTGGGCTGAGCGAGGCTGCGCCCACCCAGCTGGGTGACTAAAGTGCCTGCCTGCATTTCCCACCAACCCCCCAAGTGCATTTGGAGAATGAGTCACTGTTCTGAGATGCRCTTGCGGGTTGTGGGTGGGGTAGCTTTTAATTGAAGAATTACAGGAGAATGAAGCTTCTGAGGGAAAGGCTGTCCTGGGCTTGTGGAGGAGCTAGAGTATGAAAGAAGCAAACATCACCTGTCTGAGCTTCGCACGRGGCGGCTTCCTCCAGAGCACAGCACAACCCGAGCCCAGGAGCCCAGGCCCATTATGGGGAGTAGAAAAGGAGAAATCAAAGCTCCCTGCTGTTGTTAGAAGCTCAGAGTCATCCCACCACCCAGGAAGCAGTCCCATGGTCAGCTGGTTGAATACCCAGCATATATAGAGCTGCCRAGGGCAATTGGGCTGTTGAGAGTCATTTGTTGATCTTAGAGCATAGGCTATTGGTGTTCTGTTCAGGAACTTTTCCCCTGTGCCCATGTGTTCAAGGCTCTTCCCCAGTTTCTTTTCTATTAGTTTCAGTGTGTCTGGTTTTATGTGGAGGTCTTTGATCCACTTGAACTTAAGCTTAGTACAAGGAGATAAGAATGGATCGACTTTGCATTCTTCTGCTAATGCTGGCCCTCATTTGTTAACTGAGGGACACCTCGTCTCTTCAGCTCTTTGCTGGTCCCATACTCTCGTCTCATCCAAAGCAAGCGCCTTCCCTTCTGGGAAGCACAGCGCACTTCCTGCAGCTCTTGGCGGGGGTGGCGGGGTGGAGGGGGAGGGAGGGCCCTGTGTTCAGTCCCCATCAGAAGTCTAATATCTCATTCTTTTGGTGTCATCTTGAGATTGAGTGAAAAAGGATATGACAGAGTGTATGGAACCCTGTATGGGAGAGGAGCCCACCCTTCCACCCCAGCCTGCTCCCTGAAAGCCTGTCAGAGACTGGGCATCTGATGTTTTCAGTCACTGAGAAGTGGTGGCGGCTCAGCCTTCCTTCTCTGTTTACAGATTCACATGAAGACCATGCCTGCAGCCATGTTCAGGCTCCTCACAGGCCAGGAGACCCCGCTGTACATCTAGGTCCACCTAGCCTCACCGTGGAGCAGGGACACCAGGCAGACCCACCTGGGCCCAGAGGAGCCAGAAGCCAGGACAAAGCCCTGACCCCTGACCCCGCAGCCCAACCAAGAACTCTGGCTCCCCTGAAGGAAGGGTGTGTCCTTGTCACCTAGTTTTGTTTGTTTGGTTTGGTTGTTTTGTTTTGTTTTGGGGTTTGCCAAAAAAAGAAAAGAAGGGGGGGGGAAAAGGTGCGTCCTTACTGAAGGAGTCGCAGGACAATCCTTTGTAAAACTTTACCAGTCTTCTGTCACATTCTCATCACGGCTGATGAAGGGTGCTCACAGGTAGTTCTGTGTGGTGTGCTGTGTCTCTACTCCCTGAGGCTCTGGAATGGGAATGTGGTGCCTGCCCACTGTCCCGTCTATTCTGCCCTTGGCTGGGACTCCTGGGCCCATACGCTGGCCTTGCCACCCCTGCACAGGCGCAGGGGCAACCTGGCTCCCAGGCTGAGACTTGTGCCAAGTGTGGGAACGTGTGATTGATTGTAAGTATTCACGCAGCGAGGGGATGCTCACGAGTTAAATAAAAAATCATGGTCACGATGTCAAAACTCCATATTTATTTAGCAAATAATACTGTTTGGACTTTGCCCTTGGCAAGCCATTCGTTCTCTGGGGTTTAGGTTTCCCGACGATCTGTGACCACTGCTGCTTTTCCTGTCCTAGCCTGTTCTGAGTCCCCCGAGACCCTGTGAATTTCCCTGGGCATCCTTACCTTGACTGACTCCTTCTCCACCACAGGGCTTCCTGTTAGGGGACAACATCCTGCCAGGGACAAAGGCAGAGGCATGGGAAATGTTCCTATTTAAACAACAAAACTCTACCTACACCTACACACGTGTGTACACACACACACACACACACACACACACACACACACACACCTATCCCTAACAAAGGAAGCCCACACCAGAAAACCCCACCTCTGCCCTTCCAGAAGGGACCAGCAAGAGTGCAAACGACTTGTCAAGTGAGCTGCTTGGCCATCACTCACAGAGCAGTGTTAGTGTGTCTCGGACCAAGGAGTGCAGGAGCTGGTTCAGCGCGTCCGGAGATCGATGTTAACTGACATCATTCTGTCTGGCAGCCTCTATTTTTGGCTCAGGCCTTGAAGAATACACTGTGACTTAAGAAGCCTTACCACACAGTAACTAAAGATTTAGGATTACTGTACTCGAGGAGTTAACCTGTGTGTTGCATGCAGCTGACCCTAGGAAGACTTCGTGCATATTGCTAATAAACCTGAAGTCATGATCAAAAGCACTCTGCGTGCCTCATTTGTCAGCGGGGGCAGTACGTGNAAAAGGTGCGTCCTTACTGAAGGAGTCGCAGGACAATCCTTTGTAAAACTTTACCAGTCTTCTGTCACATTCTCATCACGGCTGATGAAGGGTGCTCACAGGTAGTTCTGTGTGGTGTGCTGTGTCTCTACTCCCTGAGGCTCTGGAATGGGAATGTGGTGCCTGCCCACTGTCCCGTCTATTCTGCCCTTGGCTGGGACTCCTGGGCCCATACGCTGGCCTTGCCACCCCTGCACAGGCGCAGGGGCAACCTGGCTCCCAGGCTGAGACTTGTGCCAAGTGTGGGAACGTGTGATTGATTGTAAGTATTCACGCAGCGAGGGGATGCTCACGAGTTAAATAAAAAATCATGGTCACGATGTCAAAACTCCATATTTATTTAGCAAATAATACTGTTTGGACTTTGCCCTTGGCAAGCCATTCGTTCTCTGGGGTTTAGGTTTCCCGACGATCTGTGACCACTGCTGCTTTTCCTGTCCTAGCCTGTTCTGAGTCCCCCGAGACCCTGTGAATTTCCCTGGGCATCCTTACCTTGACTGACTCCTTCTCCACCACAGGGCTTCCTGTTAGGGGACAACATCCTGCCAGGGACAAAGGCAGAGGCATGGGAAATGTTCCTATTTAAACAACAAAACTCTACCTACACCTACACACGTGTGTACACACACACACACACACACACACACACACACACACACACCTATCCCTAACAAAGGAAGCCCACACCAGAAAACCCCACCTCTGCCCTTCCAGAAGGGACCAGCAAGAGTGCAAACGACTTGTCAAGTGAGCTGCTTGGCCATCACTCACAGAGCAGTGTTAGTGTGTCTCGGACCAAGGAGTGCAGGAGCTGGTTCAGCGCGTCCGGAGATCGATGTTAACTGACATCATTCTGTCTGGCAGCCTCTATTTTTGGCTCAGGCCTTGAAGAATACACTGTGACTTAAGAAGCCTTACCACACAGTAACTAAAGATTTAGGATTACTGTACTCGAGGAGTTAACCTGTGTGTTGCATGCAGCTGACCCTAGGAAGACTTCGTGCATATTGCTAATAAACCTGAAGTCATGATCAAAAGCACTCTGCGTGCCTCATTTGTCAGCGGGGGCAGTACGTGRCGTGCTGTGGGCCTCTCATTTCTACAGTTTGGAGAGTGGCTCTGAGAGTCTGCCCTGTGGTAACAGGACTCCTCCCTGGTCTGAAACTTTAGCAGCTCCCCCGCAGGTGGGCATTGGAGGGCAAGTGCTAAAAGCCACCAGGTGTCGCTGATGATGTCTGGCCAGCTCCGGGTTGTCCACTCACCTGCTGCACGGAAGAGACGGCTGTAGGTTGAAGGAGCAGTGGAGACCTAGGATTCCCCAGATCGGTTACCTCGGAAGTGAGTGTAAGTTAGAGGATGCTGGCCCATACCCTTGGCCGTTCTCCAGACCTTTGGGATCCACACCCGTAGAGCGTTGGCAGAGCATCTCTGCTGTTCTGCACCTTGCTACAGGTCTGCTGTTGCCCCAGATGAGGAGGGAAGGGGGTAAGCTCAGGATTGTCTCTGGAGGGTAAGACAGGGGACCTTGGCAGGCAGGATTCTCCTCTTTGGCCCACTCCAGCAGAGCATACCCCTCAGCTGTTGGCCAGGTGCTTTCACTGYCCACGATTCTGCCGGAACCGCCTGAGTCACCCGAACCACGTGCCCCCTTCATGTCTAGCCATCAGGAGCAGGTGAGGAAAAAAAGAAAAACAGCCTTTCACTGTGAATTCTGGCCTCAAACAGTAGTCCGGGAAACACCATCAGAAATGCAACACAAAGGTCTCCGGGTCTGTCGCCTCACTCCCCAAAGACAGAACTGAGAGCAAAGAAAACTGCTTTCCTATGCCAAGGTCCAAAAACTGGTGTCTAGATGGCTGGCATTCTTGCAGGATGAAATGGACAGTGAACAGCCCCCCCAGGGCGGGGAGGAGAGAGCAGAGGAGCTAGCTAGCTAACACCTGCTGCCAGGCCGTCGGAATGCCCCCGTGTGTCCGAGACTCCCAGAGAGAAGATGCACAGTCAGAGATGATGTGAGGGCACAATATCTATTGGCTGGTATACAATGTGCACGTGTTTTCACCAGTGTGCAGGCACATGTGACCATTTGTGCATACGTGGAGTAGGCAGTCTTTTGCAGAACTTACTGTTCCAGCTGTTCCAGCCAGTGAGGCTTTGGGATCAGCCTGTCCCTGCACACCCCAGCCCTGGGGCTACAGTGTACCCCTCCCTCCCTTCTTAGAATCCAAAATCAGGTCCTCACGCTTGCTCAATAAGTGCTCTACCCACTGAGCCATCTCCCAGGCCCTGGTACATATAGCTCAGGGCCTTAAGTGGGAGACTTTGGAATATAGGACCACCTTCCGGGTGCCCTTGAGTGTCAGGTCCACAGAGGGGCAGCTGTGGTTTGGGCCTTCTCACGTCAGCCCCTGGCACGGGGCAGCATCTCGTGGGTGGCCGGGGCAGCTTCTTGCTTCCCCAAACCCAGTCCTTCCAGAACCCTCTTAGTCCCAGTTAGCACTCAGAGACCAGAAATACTTTTTATTAAAACACTGATCATTATTAAAACACCTTGAGGTACATTAAATAAATACAACCTTTCAAGTTGTACGAACAGGTCTCTGGCGGCCTGGAAACAATTTCCTATAAACTCTGCCTCAGCAGCAGCTGTGGGCTGACACAGCCAAGTGGGGGTTGGGGGAGAGAAGATCCAAAATGATCTTTCTACCCCAGGGCTGGTCGCAAGCATTTCGAATTTTATCAGGGCCTCCCTGGGAAGGAGACTTCAGTCCTGGTCACGAAGCCTCCAGCCTTCCTCACCGTAGAGTTGCTGCCCGCAGAGGGTTCACACCAGCATCTTCCTGCCCCCAAACAGAGTCGAAGGATGTCCTAGAAGATACTGATTTATTTTATTTATTTATTTTTTGGCTGGGGGCCCGGGACCTGGCGAGCCCGGCATTGAGAGCATCTCCTCCCAAATGATCACTATTGGGCCCAGTTCAGATATCAGCAAAAGAAGCAGGGACCAACCTTCCAAGATGGAACGTTGTGCAATCAATGGGAAGGAAGACAGCTTTTGCTTTGACAGGAGACCCACATAACGGCCTGGGGTTCCTAGTACTAGCTCACCACTGAGGAGGGTTAAGGGACCCAGAAGAGACGAGTCAAGTTGCAAGACCATTGTCTAGTGGCTGTTACCAGTAGCTCTGACTTCCTGGAAGCCTGGAGCTTGGGCATTTTTAATGCCCTCATGGTCCCCCCGGGGTCCCGAGAAGGTGAACAAAGAGATACCTGTCATCTAACACCCACCCAATAGCATGAAGTGCTGAAGTTTCTTTTTTCCATCACATTTCCCTGTTAGGGGAGCCATCTCATAACCCAGCTTGAAGGGTTTGTGTATACCATTTCCTTGAGATTGTCTGGGACTCAGGGCTTCCGGGTGGGCGTGTTAGCTTGCACCTGACGGGAGGTGTGGCTTGAGGCCTGAGTGCCACACGAGAGATACTTGAGGGCCATCTGTAAAGAGGCAGCASGAAAGCCCCAGTGCCCTGTGCTGTACCCAGAAACCAGTCACCATGGCCACACTATGAAAATACCTTGGAGCTTGGGTCAGTTGGGATGGGGTTGGCCCTGTCTTCTCTTGCGTCACAGCTTGTTCTGAGATCCGCAAGTGTTGAAGCACACTGCTGCATGGACCCGCTGATCAGGTGACACCCTGCCACGGCCTCACTTCACCTCATCTTTGACACGGTGAGAACAGCCAGCAGTCAGGCATGAGAGAACTTCCGTGCTAAGAGGCTTGGGGCGAGCCAGTCTACAGAAAGGGATTTGCTCTTGGGATTTTCAATGTCCTCACTTGAGGGAAAATTAGAGAATTTTATAGTCTGAATAAAGTGCTCAGATGTTCATCTCTGTTATGTCTCCTGTGGAAAAGGCAAGGTCACTGTCGACCATTACATATAATGCCTGATTTATATTTTCTAGCTCACTAACCTCAGGAAGGCCACGGCTTATGGCAACGGTACAGCCATCGGGGCATGGAGAGCTGATCTACTAGGGGTTTCCCGAGGCCATGTGTGGGCTGAAGTGCCACAGCTTCCAAACACGCAGAGGTCTCCAGCATATTGGCTACAGGGAATTTGGGGGCTGGATCAGGGTAGTAGAGGCCGGAGGACAGGCGAGGGCAGGCACAGTGGGGAGAAGAGCGGCCTAAGCCCACAGGCGGGGCACTGAACAATGGCAGGCGCACTCTGATCCACCCACAGACTTAGGGCTTCTGTGCCTATACTGAGGCTCACAGGCCCATCACGGTACAGTGCTCTCCCCTGATGACAGCTGCTGCTGTGGGTGAACCAGATATGGGCGGTTCTGGTTYTTGCAGGAAGTGCTTGCAGGCAGGGCTGCTCCGGACCCATTGCTCACCAAGTAGTTGTTGTTGATCATGCCAGAAAATGAGGTCTGAAACAGCCAAGAAAGTCTGGGATGGCCGTTTTTTGCCCCAAGCCCCTTGGTTGTGCCCAAGCTGGGTTGGYCTTGCTTCTGGATGCCCACCATTGGCATTCTCCCAGAGATAAGGAACTGACCATTGCATCCTTCAACGAAGCTGTGCCTGCTGCCACCGGAGTTGAGAAGGGACAATTCTGGGTCAAAAGAGAGGCTTGTCTTAGCTGGAAGTGCACATATAGCAGACAGCAGCTTCCTAGCCCAGACTGGGACCTACCCAGCACAATTAGGTGAGGTCAGATATGAGGGGAAGTCCTCCAAGGGATGAGGGGGAGCTTACTGTTAAGACGCAAATAACAAGTATTTGCTGTGGTTAAAGGATGGGGGAGGGGCCTAGGGGGGAGGTGGGGATAGCAGCCCACAGACAGAGGCCTAATGGGGAGGCCTGGTACAGGAGGAGGTGGGCATTTCAAGCCCTTGTGACACGTGCTTGCTTCCCAAGAGTATGTAGGAAAGTTTTCATTGTGGATTTATTTGCATGATAGTCCAGTGGGCGAAAAGATGGTCCCAGGCTGTTCTAGCATCACCTAGTGCCTTTGTGAGGAAGTAATGGGTCGGAATCTGATAAAGGTTTCATTGCAGTGTGGTACCAGCCACATGGCCCCATTGCCACTGCTACCCTCTACTCTATTAATACTGGACCAAACCAGGCACAGAGGAGCATCGTGTGTTAAAGGCCTTGACTTGGGACAGATGCAGTGTCTTTATGTTCCACAAGTGTCACCTGTCCCAGGATTGGTATTCCCATCACATTCTTCAGTTCAAGAAGTGCTATACCCCTGAAGCAAGGGCACTCACTCACTAAGGGCAGGAGAGAAACATCTCCGACTTAGTGGGACAGGTGACAAACAGTCCCCAGGAAGACAACTGATGGAAGAAAGAGTAACCGTTCCTTGCCCAGGCCACCAGCGAGCCTCCTGGATAAGCAGGATRTTCTCGGCCCAGCAGGCCAAAGGCCTTTCTCTACCAAGCATGGCGGCATCTTGCAGGACCAGACTTTGCAGGCCCATCAGTGTCCACACCCAGGCCCGTAGCTGCTTCATAGCTGGTCCAGGACACCAGCACCGAAGATGGCCTCCTCCATCCTGGGCTCCTCCGAGGTGGCGGTTGATCGTATGGTGCCCACCACGTGTCGCACCTCTGTAGGGAGGCTGCAGTGTGTGTGTTCCAAAAACTTAGCCACCAGAACCCTGGTGTCTGCGTAGGCCTTGCTCTCCACTAAGGAGTGTGGCCGCTCTTTGGAGACGGTCTGTAAGCTCTCTGGCTTGGTCCCTTGGTCCGTTTTCCAGGTATCTGGGTCGCCTGTGGAGATCTGGTGCTGACAGGCAGCCATGGCTGGGCGTGATGTGGAAACTAAAAATCAAAGTGAAAGAGGCAGTCTAACTACAACCATGAACTGAATGAAACCAGAGTTCTAGGAAGAAACCAAACACAAGTACCAGGGGAGAGCTGCTACCACTGAGCGTGACCCAGGGAAATTGGGTCACTTAATTTCCTGTCAGCCTGGAGCGAATTTCCTGTTAACTCAAAGGGTTGAGGTGAGGGGTGAAATGAGTGGCGGGCCTACGAGAAGGGCTGGTGGGGGATCCCAGGCTCTCTTCGCAGCCTTCTCTAGCTCTCTGACCTCTGTCCTTTGTGGTCTGATGGCTTGCTGGGGCAGAGCAGGAACATCTAGAGTCGGTCTGATTTAAGACTACAGCTGAGGTGGCAGAATGACAGTGAGAGTCCCCTACCACATGTGTGGGGACAGCAGCCCCCCACAGCATCCTTTAGCCCAGGCCTGGAGAAATGAGTCTGGTTCCAATCTGATGTCACAAGGGCACTCTACCTCAAAATTAGGACAAACACGGGTTAAATGGTTCCAAGAACTAGGGATCTCTGGGAAGTGAGATGTGGCCCATGGACCGAGGATCATATTGAAAACCAGCTTGCATAGCATGCCTCTCAAAACAGACATGCTCTGGGTGGTCCATTTTGGGGTCCTGTGGGTGGTAGCAGGCAAGTTCCAATCCTAGAACTCTGAGGCTGAGATGGGAACTTGAGGTCAGTTTGGGATACCTAATGGGATACTGTCTCAAATGAACAACTGAATGTAAGTAAGTTAAGGCAAATGTGTGCCGTTACCTACAGGCTTTGGTGGGGTTACATTGAGTTAGGAACTCACATTCTAGGCCCACAGTTGGAGCAACTGAATGCAGAGAACAACCAACCACTAGTCAACTCCCCCACCAGTCCCCCACCACCCTTCACAGTAAGCAGATGTCAAAATGTTTGAGGAGTGCCTCACCTCTCCCCAGAACATCCCAACATGGTCCTGATGGCACCTCAACCAGAACAGTCACTTCCCACAGGAAGGGGCAGGAGGGATTRCTGGCAAAATTCACCAGTTGCTTAGGGCTGAGCCACACGTTAGACGGCAGAGAAGCAGGCATGGGGAGATCAAGGGAAGCTGCCTTGTAGTTCTTCAGGTCCGGGTCACACAGGAGCCCAGTAGGCGCCTGTGAATACCCTCCAGTTCTTGGGTTCTTCAGGGATCCAGAAGGCACATGCCTTCAATACGTGTAATAATGGCAGTCCCATCGGACTAAGAGGAAGCTGAAGTGACAGGCTGCTGTGTGGACCTCAGAAAGGCATGGTGACCACCCCTCATTCATTCCATCTCTGTGACTGTTTGTCACAGACCATGAATTCCACTGAGCGGGACARGCTACAGAACGCTATCCTGAGCCCCTCCAATCAAACGTGATRCTCAAAAATTCCATAAGAGGGGAATCGACACGGAAGCCCACATGYTGCCCTTGGGGGCAGAAGGGAGGGAAGGTCTGTGGCTCCACATAAGTCAGAAAGAGAGCATTCCAGATGCTGGTTGAACTGTTCCATGGGAGGTGCAAGGGGTTGGGGAATGTATTTCCCAAAACCTACAGATTATACAAAATCGGATGTTTCAACCAGGAAGATGCCTCTACATAGCTCGCCCCTGGCACCTCTCCCAGTTCCTTCCGAAGACTCTGCTCTTGCTCGACACGGTCAGACTACAGGCTACTTCRTGTTTGGCTATACAAGACCACTGAGGTGAGGCTGGTACCTCTCTAGGGTTCTTTCAAATCCCTACCAGAAGATTTTTTTTTCTATGATATGGTCCCAGTCAAAAGGCCATTAGCCAGTCAATACTGGTTGAAATTCCTCCCCTATACATTCTCAAGCCTCGGGCACACAAGAGTCTCAGGAAGGCTGGTGTGGCGTATGCCTCCCTGGGCAGCTGGCCGCAGGGGTCCTGTAGTCCTGGACAGTGCCCATTTGTAATCACACAGGGAAATAAAAACAGCTGGTGGCTAAGGGCACCAGGAAGTGCCGAATGAACAYACCCAGGGCAGAGGACAGAGCAACCTACACACAGGTGTCACCCGTGGTCACCTGCTCCGACCTGGACCTCGGGTCATACATGCAGCTCAGCACAT
>BDUI01004476.1:58456-75659 GCA_002335545.1 Apodemus speciosus
GTTTAGAATCAGACACGCAGGCTCATGCTGTGAGCCCGTGTACACAACATTAAATTCCACTGAGCAAACACTCTGAGGCAGATATCCTCTGAGGAGCCTCCAGATAGGTGAAATGGGTAAGACAGGCAACAGAGAAGCTCCTGCGGTCACAAAGGAAAGATACCCAGACAGGCAGAGCATGAATAGAAACCGCCTTAGATCTCACGAAAGCAAGAACTCGTCCTATCGTGTCAGGGGGAACGGGGATCTGCACGGAGGGAAACACGGTTGGCAAAGGGTCTTAGCAAGTTAATGCTGCCACTGTTGTGGATGCCTATGATGACAACAAGGATACTCACTGGCTGAGAGACTTGATTTGCATAATCTCAGTGCCCACAGCAGGCCTGGCACTCAACATCGACTGTCTCCATTTTACACATGAGAAAACATTAAGTCAAGTACTCAAGATCATTTAATAAGTATTGGTGCCAAGATCTGAGGCGGCAGGGGTGAGGTTAACCAGTCCTGAGGCTGTGGGGCTAGTATGCCCAAATCGCCCTGCCTCAGGTGGAGGTGGAAATGACATTTGGGGCAGGGGGTTGCTGGTTAAGACACAGCAACACGAGAGAGGAGACATTAGAGGGAAAGAAGGATGTCGGGTTCCAGACTTCAAGGTTTGAAGGTTACCACAGTCGGTGGTGGGTTTAACAAGGCCATGGGAAGCCAGTTGCAGGGTCGTAAGTTTGCCTGAGCAAATCTGCCTTTGAGGAAGATTAATCTGAGGGTCATGCGGAGGATAGGTAGGAACTGGAGAAGAGACAGAGTCGTGAACCAAGGCAGTGGAGCAGCAGGAGGAGGAGGTGACAGGTAAGCAGTGATTGCAGTTCCTCACTGCAGCCCACTGTCCCAGTCATGCCCACCGAATCCTTGTGAGCTCTGCTGTGCAGTTAACTCCCTCCCTAGTTAACTGACTGACTGGGAGCACCAGTGTTGGAGAAAGCCCCTGTTCTCTTCCACGACGCCTGGTAGACAGTAGGTACTCAGGAGTGCAGGGTGTGTGAGTGAGTGAGTGGGTGTGTGTGTGTAGTGACTGGAGGTTTTGGTTGAGGCAATTGTAGCAAAGCATGCTGGAGGACAAGATGGGAGCCCTGTAAGGACGGGTGCGATCTTCCAGAGACTGAATTGGAAACGGCAAACAGCAGAGGGTTAAAAAAAACGTGCAGGCTTTGGAGAGAAAGCCGCCGCCTGCATATGTGTGGCTGACTGAGGCTCCTAAATCAGTAGGCACAGATGGGAGGTTTCCATGGGAGGAACAGAGGAAAGAGAAGGGAGAGTTTGCCTAGAGAAGAAACCGGCGAGGAAGAGGACAAAAGACCTGTTTGAGGAGACCCKGGAAACCGCAAGGGTGCTGTGTCATGGAATTCAGATCTGAGACGGCTGAAATTGGGGGAGGGGTGATGATCAGCATCAAACGCTACGAAAAGAGAAATGGGGGGGGAGAACTGTGGACACTCCTGGTCAGGCATGGGTCTCCTAGTCATGCTGGTCGGAGGGTGATTCCTGGGCTGTGTGCTAAGACAGCAGGCTGCAGGAGCAGTAAAGGACATGAGGCAATGAGGGGGGACTCCAGGGCAGAGAGTCAAAGAAAGCCATAGTTTAAGGAAAGGCTTGGGGAAGGGAGGAGACCCAAGAGATTGAGAAAGGCCAGTAAAGATGTAAGGAAGGTATGGGGATGGGTCGATGGAGAAAGAGGTAAAGAGAGAAAAATCTAGAACCGCTTCATCTAGGAGGCGGGAGTCCCCTGGAGCTAGGAGAGGGGAGGGTGCAGGTGTGCGCAATAGCTTTCATTAATCACGTCAATAATGGCTTCCATTTGCTGAGCACCCGCCACGTGACAAACACATCCCACGGGTGATGTCTAGCCTTCAAGGGGGCCATGTAGCCCTCCTTTTATTGAGAAGACCCAGTTCCAAAGAGCTGCCTCATTGGAAGAAAGGACCCCTCCCACAGCCAGCCTGACTGGAGGGAAGTCTCCTGTTACGAGGTGGGGCTCAGGGAACCCTGCAGAAGAGGGGGGAAGGACACCACAAGAAACTGGCCCATAGAGTCCACTAGCAGAGCACATAGGGGCCCATGGACACTGGACCGATGGTCAGGGAGCCTGTACGGGTCTGACCCGGGTCGTCTGCATCTATGCCATGGCTGAGTTGTTGTTTGTGTTTTGTGGGACTTTTCCCAGTGGGAGTGGGGACTGTCTCTGACTCTTGCCTGCTTTGGGGACTCCTCCTGGGTTGCCTCGTCCAGCCTTAATGTGGGATGTGCCTAGTGTTATTGCGACATGAGATGCCGTGTTTGGTTGATAACCCTGGGAGGCCTGCCCTTTTCTAAAGAAAAATGGAGGAGGAGCAGATGTGGGGGAAGGGGAGGGGAGAGGACCAGGAGGAGAGGAGGGAGGAGAAACTGCTGTTAGGATGTAATCTATGAGAGAATAATACTTTTTAAAAAAAAGTTAAAACTAGACGAAGGAGGAGAAGAGGAAGTAAGAATGAACAGCAGAGCTTAGGCCTCAGAAGCCGCTCAGGACTCTCTCACCCAGATGAGCAGAAATGGCCTCACAGCTAAGAGGGCCGCACTAAGGTTAGACAACAGGATTTTGGAGACCCGAGTAGCTGCCTCAGAATTACTTAGGGAGGAAGGGGGAAGTGGGAGGGAAAGAGGAGATTGGAGCTGAGGAGAGAACTGGGTTTCAGGACGAAGAAGGGAGGGGCTGAGGGTAAGGTGCCTAGGTCATGCAGGCTTCTGCAGAGGTGCTGGGGAGGGCCATGGGAGAGCATCTGGTCCCAGGAGAGGCATGCCTGAGTCGTGCGGCAAGCCAGGGACGGAGCCGGAGCCGGAGCCGAGCTCCAGCTCAGGTGCCCTGCTTTCCAACTGGAATCGTCTCAAATTAGACAACAGGCTGCACCTTCCACCACCACCTGGTAATTCTCTGAGCTCTGTGTAAACAGCACGCAGGAACTCGAGAGTTCCTGAAATCCCTCCGTTTGCTCACTGTTCATTTCCTGTTCTTAGAAATTAAGTCTTCTCCCGAGGCCTGAAATCAATGGGAACCATTACACAGAGCTGAGCGACCTTCAAACTCAGATTTCTGGGTCAGGGTGGGTTCTCTTGCCTTTGCTGGAAAGCCTGTGTTCCTTTGGGGCTTAATGGGGTCCCGTAAATATGTAGTCAGTGTTGGCTGTCTTTTGTGTAAGTTTCTTCTACGCCTCCAGACACTTGACCTGCATCTTTTTTTTCCTTCAAATATTGGTACAAATATCACCTTAGCAGTGCCCCATTTGGAACAAACTGAAGTGTTCCCAGAGACTCAGACCCAGTCTGGAGTCTTTAACCAGTCTGATGCCAAAACCCTTGGGAACTTTTTCATCTAGTACATTATGATTTTTTTGCCAAAAAGATCCTAGGAAGTGGTCTAACTCTGTAGATACATTCTTGGATCCCTCATTATGAGAAACTCTGTCTGCTAATGATTTCTCATTTTGAAAGAAACGGAGAGAATCCATCGTTGAATAGCCTGTGACCTTGACCTCGACTTGGCTGCAGTAACCAACCCGGCAGAATTCTCTGTCATCCTTTTTCCTTCCAGAGTCCTTTTTTCTTCCTAGAAAGTAATAGAGACGCTAAGTCTGTGTGAGGTAAAAAGCCTGGAGCAGGGGAAGCCCTAGACCCAGTTAACCTCCACCCCACATCAAGTTCCAGACAGTTATAGATGCAGCCACGTGGGCAGCGGCCTTGTCTGTTAAAGAATCAGTATAACTCAGGGGTAGGAAAGATAGCTCAGGGGTAAGAGCTGCTCTTGAGAACCCAGGTTCAATTCCCAGCAACTACATGATGGCTCACAACAATGTGTAACCCTGCCGGGGCTTTGACACACTGCTCTGGATGGCACGCCTGTGGTACACAGACTTTAAAAAACATATACATAAGTTAAAAACATCTAAAGACATTCTTAAGGAATCAGTACAACTCAATAATTAAGATAGGAGACTCTAAATTAAAGCTTTGGGGCCTCTTCTCGAGGCAGGGGGCCTCCAGCCGGAGGATCCCAGTGCTCGCGTCTGCAGGCCCTCCGCCGCCATTGCTAGCCCCGACTCGCTCATCTTCTCCACACTGCATTCCAATTATGACTTTATTTGGAAAAAATCTTCTGAGGAAAAAAACAATAAAAAATATAATAAGAATGGAAAACCAGTAATTTAAGGAGGAGGCTATGAAACTAAGATTAGCAAATGCCTCCAAGGACTTCCCTCTGTGACGGCCATGAGCGCCAAGGTGATAGTATCCCAGTGCCCTCCCGCGGAACTCAAAAAAATCAACGTTAAGCTATCAAACACAAAACTTACACACATTACACACATGCTACAATGAAAACTAAGTTATTTTCTGTTTGTCTAATTAATTCCCAAAGTCTGGCCAGAGTCCCATTCAAGCTAGCTATAGCTTTTGTTTCATGCACCCCTGATTTTTTGGGGGGCCACAAGGGTATGCTCATTTGCTTGGCGAGTTAAACCAATGGCCCAGCCTGGCTTCTCTCTGCTCTCACAGTAGCCCTGGCCCTGCCACTTCTGTTTCAGGAACAGGAGATACCGAGAGCATAAAGAAGGGGTGTCACTTGCTGACCGTCACGTGTCAGATGGTAAATGAGGGGGACATTAAAACACAACTTTTCCCAAATCCAGTCTCGTGTCTACCCTCCTCCCTTTAATCAAATTAGAAAAAAATGTGTTCAAAATGAAGGTTATAAATCAGGAACGGAGGCTGGAGAGATGCTCAAGGCTAAACGTGTATACTGCTCTTGCAGAGGACCCAGGTTCTACTCCCGGGGCCCACGTGGCAGCTCACAACCATCTGTAACTCCAGTTCCAGGAGATCTGACGCCCCTGCTGGCTTGCACAGGCACTGCATACAGCTGGCGCACATCTGCATGCAGGCCAAACACTGGTATACGTAAAGTAAAAATAAATAAATCCTCTTTAAAGCATAATACAGAATAGGACCAAGAAGCTGTTTAATTGCCGATTCACGCCTGGCCCATAATACAGTCTCAATAGATACCTCTCCTCTTTCTTCCTATTGAGGTATTGAGCGTTACTCTCAATTGGCGATCTCTGTCAGATCAAGAATAAGGCTACCTGGGAAGAGATCTTTCTGTCTGACCCTCCCTCCCCTTTTGCAGGTGGGTTCATTTCCCAAAGGCAGACTAGCCAGAAGTGCTGGATGCGAATTCAGCCACCGGCTAGGGAGCACTAACCAAAGCCTGCAGGATGGACTTCGTCATGAAGCAAGCCCTCGGAGGTGAGCCCGCCCCCTTACCTCTCCGCACCCTCGACCCACCCACCTTCCCTGCACAACTGACCACACCCTCTTCCTCCCCGACCACTCCAAATCCCTCTAGGGGCCACCAAGGATATGGGGAAGATGCTGGGGGGAGAGGAGGAGAAGGACCCAGATGCACAGAAGAAGGAGGAGGAGCGGCAGGAGGCTCTGAGACAGCAGGAGGAAGAACGCAAGGCCAAACACGCCCGCATGGAAGCTGAGCGAGAGAAGGTCCGGCAGCAGATCCGAGACAAGGTCAGCACCCCTCGCAAGCCCCACCTCTGACTCCCCTGAGCCCCAGATCTCATCTTAGACCCTGTTCTCCCCGAGTCTCACTCTCATCAGGAAAACGAGTGTCTTTGGAACATGCTCTCGAAGATTATATGTAACTAAGCACATAGAAAAGGCAGCACTAGCTACAGAGCACCATCCTAGGCCGTTTCATTTAGTATCTAGTAGCACCACACTGCAAAGCACAGGTAGCCTTCCGTCAGCCACCCATGTCACAGAAATGTGCCTCAGGATGTAGGAAGACATTCAACATTCAGAACTTTGAGGATTTCAAGCGGATAAAGGGGTATTATTGGTAAGTGCGAATTTTAAAAGAAACGGCATCGTGGCCTTCTATATCAGCCACCTGCTAAGAACTGGGCTCAGTTCTCCAGGGAAGGCAGCTTTCCCGAGGGGGACGGGGGGGGGGGGACTTAAAGGCATTGATGAGACACATAGCCAACCTCTCCTCTCCCTGACTGACATCATGCCCCTCTCTCCCCCTCTCCTCCCCAGTATGGGCTGAAGAAGAAAGAAGAGAAAGAGGCAGAGGAGAAGGCAGCCCTGGAACAGCCCTGCGAGGGAAGCCTGACCCGACCCAAGAAGGCCATCCCTGCAGGCTGTGGGGACGAGGAGGAGGAGGAAGAGGAGAGCATCCTGGACACAGTGCTCAAATATCTGCCGGGGCCGCTGCAGGACATGTTCAAGAAGTAACCCGTCCCCCTCCGGCCCCTTCCGCGTTATGATTTTTTCTTTTTCCTTTTTTCTTTTTTTCTTTTTTCTTCAGTGTTCTTAGTCTTTCTTTTCTTTTTATTCAGTTAAGTCTCAGTTCCAAAGGGGAAAACCTCAGTCGGCCTCTGCCCCCTTTCCCTAGACTCCTCCCCTCTGCAATCCTTTACAGGTCCTTCATCCCAGGGTTTCTAGTTCTGTTTCACTCCCAAGTCGCTTGAAAACAAGAAGACAGCTTTACTCCAGCAAGGGGCATTGAACCCAGAGCCCAAGGCGCTGGGGGTCCCTTCAGAAGAAGCCCAGGTCTATGTTAGTGTGGTAACACTCCCTCCATACATTCCTTCATGCTCCCCACTGCCAGGAGGACCACTGTCCCCAGCCAGCCAAAGTAATGACACATTCCAGCCCTGCCCAGCATGCTGACCTTTGGCCTCTGAACCCCTAGCAGGAGTCCAGGTCAGGGCAGAGGCACCGAGTGGTCCGGCTCCGGGAAGGCTATTCAGAGTAAGCCTGTCCTGGAGAGCCTAGCTCTGAGAGGCTCTAGCTGGGTCTGGCCAGGTTAGAATCTGGGCAGGAGGCCTGGGCTGCCCTCTCTCCTCTTCCTGGTACCACTGGCCAGGAGCACACCGCTCCCCAACCCAACCTAAGGAAGCATGGCCCCTGCCACGCTGCTCCCTCCAAATGGATCCTCTTTGGACTTTAGCACATCTGTGGAGGAGCCCAGGGCAGGGCAACCCCTTATTTCTCTCTCATCTGACTTAGGTCCTGGGACCCCACTGCCAGGCTAGGCCCCAGTTTGCCTTGCCAAGGGGCTGCCCAGGCCCCCAGAAAATACTCGGAGCCATCGGGCAGTGATGGTCTGTGCCATGAGGCTCCTCGTTGGCACAGCCAAACTGCCCCCATTCCTGTCCACCCTCCTTCCCTCCATGTCCTGTCCATGTGCTTCCAAGTCCCCATTGTCCCCAGGAGGACCCTTCTTGGCCAAAGCCCCAAACGTGGGGAGAAGCCAATCACCACCTGACAAAAAACTGTCCCTTYATCCCACTGGCCAAGAGTCAGCTCTCCTCTGGGATGTATAGGACTGGTATGTGTCCTCGCGTACCACAGGGTCAAGGCTTCCTGCTCTGTGACTTGTGTGGAAAGGGAGGCACAGGGGGAGGCACGAAGGAGGGGTGAGCGTGTGAGTCCTCCCACACTCGACAATGTGTGGCAGACCCATCATACATCTAGGTGCGGTGCGTCTCGAGAGCGCATGTGTATGTGTTAGCGCTGTGTTACAGGCTGCTTATACGATGTACCTCGTGTATATGTGTTCTGTGGGATGTAGTGTGCCCGAGTTCCGGTTATGTTCTCAGTATGTGCTAGCCATCTCGTGTGTTTAAAGACTGCATGTGTTAGCTTGTATATGCATGTACTTTCAAAATGGCATGTGTGTCAAGAGTGACAGGTTACATGTTAGCTGCAGACATGTGTGTTTGAGAGAGCTGTCATGCGGGCTAAGACTGGAGTCTGTGTGTGGGTTTAAAGCAGGCAGTCGTATGCATAGGTACAAGTTCTTGCTTGGAAAGCAGGAACCAGAGTAATGTGCTTCCTCCCAACCCCGAGACTGTTAGTCACAGACAGCCACATCTGACAGGAAACCTTACCTTGGCCTAGAGTCCTCCCACCCTTGGGGGTTTCTACCTGAGGTCCTCAGAATGCTACTGGGACAGACCCGGGCAGTACCCCAGGAAGCCATGCCGGGCCCCTACAAGGGCCTATCCCAAAAGCAGGGGCCCGGGAGGGGGCGACTTGCCCGCCCCCGAAGCCCCTGTCCCACTGGCCCCAATTTGCATTCTGCAGGTTTTCCATTTTAGTGGACTTACGCTTTTATTTCGGAGAAGACAGACRTCTTCCCTGTCCGTTTCCAATAGTTAAAGCCATATCAGTTAGACCGCAATACTTTAAAGAGGACACTAAACAATCCATATGTGTAGGGAACCAGAAAAGTCCCCTGGTCTCTCCGTTCTCTAAGGAGCAGGGCCTCGGCAGCTCCAGCTCCCGGGACTTACCTTCCCCCACCCCCACCCTCTCAGGCCCCTGTGTCATCCCGCAGGGGGCCAGTGTTTGTGTCTATGTCTGTGGTGGGGAGCCAACTTGCACCCCTGTTGTCTGCTTGTTTCTGTTTTTTATCCTGGGCAGGATGGTCATTCTTAAGAGCCTCGGGGTTCTGGGCCAGAGACAGGCAGGGACCGGTCCAGGAGCCCCAGGCCTCCCTAGACCCTGAGTGTGACCCCCACACACCTGAATGCGGGGAAGGACACCAGTGTTAAGGCCTAACCCTGGACGGGGACTCTTAGACCTCAGAGACACCAGATGGGTAGTAAGAGACCAAGAAAGTTGCAAACAAGCAAGGAAACCCAGCCATGCAAGAACCCACACAGGCCTGAGAGACTCCAAACCCTTCAACTGAAGTCCTTGGTAGTTTCCATGGCTCCTCTGAGCCCACAGCAGGCCTGGGGCCTTTCAGCCCCACCCAGTGCCCCTCAGGCTGGACTGGCTTAGTCTAGATTTATGTCTGCTTTCTCTCCCCAGGCAGCAGATTTTGAGGTCCTTTGAAGGTGGAGGCAAGAGAATTTCTACTTGGTACATAGCTGTTCCACCCACACAAAGCCCAGGGAAATGTAATGATTGATATTTCTGATATAGCCTGGGCTGCACAGAGAAAACAATGGGCAACCCTGGAAGGATGCTGTGTACCACACACTCATGGGAGAACGGAACTTGGGTGCTTGAGCATTGGAAAGGATGTCCGGTCACTTGATGTGCCTAGAGCAGGAGGTGTGTGTGGTCCACAGAATAGGCAAATAAATAGATCATGCAGAAATGCAGTGTGCAAATGGCATGCTGAAAAGAGGCTACACACATACACACATACATATACACACACATACACATGCACACACATACATATGCGCACACATACATATGCACACACATATACTCACATTTGCACACATATGCACACACATATATACACATTCACTCACATGCACACATACAAATACATATACACATATGCACACATACACTCATATACACATACATATGCATAAACACAGACATATGTAACACATGTACAAATACACACACATATACGCACATACATCTATACACACATACATATATACATATACACACACAGAGCATGAAAGATGGCATCACTGACAGGCATGTGCACTCTTTGGAAAAGCCATCTGGCTCCTGCACTTGGAAATCACCACTAGCAAGAAGAAAGGGAGCTTCTCTGGGCCTCTATGAAGATGCCCCAGGATAGCCAGAGTACTGGGCCCTCCATTTCAGCTCCAAAGCACCAGAAAGTGAGTCCTTAGCGGTGAAGCTTCACAGAGGAAGTAAGCGCTCTACAGGCCGTCCCAGGTAAATGAGAGAGCAGGAAGAGACAAGTCCAGAAACCCCTCACACATGGCACAGCTGGTGAGCAAACCAGCCATCCTACCGGCTTGTGGCTAGGGGAAGTTGGGCAGGGGGTTTCCAGCCCCGAGAGTGCACGATATGAAGCCAGCAGGGTTGCCCACCCACAACTCCCTCCATCTTCCTACAGTTTGGCCAGCCCTCGACCTCACTGGGAGGCCTGGGGACCAGACCGGCTCCCGTGGACGGTATCTCCAAGGTCTAAGGGTTTGCCTCCCGGCAACTGTCCCCTGCTCCAGTCCCCAGGGAGAGACCTGAGGTGCCCCTGCTGGCCCCGGGATGGGGGTGGGACATCCTACTGAGACCCAGGTGAGATGGACCGTCCTGCTCATGTAGGGGAACCTCTTTCCCACAACTGTGCTGTGTCCTTGTTGCTCTGCTTCCTTTCAATGTGTCAGTCTCTGGGGGAGGGGAGGGCCACGCCCCCCACACTCCCTTGAACCTGACCAAAAGCCATGGCCGTGCTCCCCACTTTGTATGATGCAAATGCTAAGATAATGTACAAAACCAACCATGACGACAAAGAAAAAGACCTTGTACAGCAGCTGTCCATCTGTCTGCTTTCTTCTGTCTGTTAGCACTGCCAGTGATGGGAGACAGCCAACACTAACCGCTCGAGATACCCCAAACACCCTTGGACATACCCCCAGCTTCCAGCCAGAACATTGTGGAAATGACCTCAGAAGTTAATGGAAGCCAGATTTAGGGCTGGTCCAAGTTCCAGGATCCATGTACTCCCGAGGCCAATTCCATAATCCAGAGGGGGTTTTGTCCAGCCTGACCCTCGAGTGCCATCTCAGACTGCCCCTCTCCACTCCTTGGGGCATGGCATCCTAAGAACACCATGAACACAATAGATGGGCAAATGTCTACCCATGGACGGTATCTCCAAGGTCTAAGGGTTTGCCTCCCGGCAACTGTCCCCTGCTCCAGTCCCCAGGGAGAGACCCGAGGTGCCCCTGCTGGCCCCGGGATGGGGGTGGGACATCCTACTGAGACCCAGGTGAGATGGACCGTCCTGCTCATGTAGGGGAACCTCTTTCCCACAGCTGTGCTGTGTCCTTGTTGCTCTGCTTCCTTTCAATGTGTCAGTCTCTGGGGGAGGGGAGGGCCACGCCCCACACACTGAGGCTGAGGGCACACAGAAAGGACAGCACTCAGAAATCCTCTTGGACACAGACACATCTCGTGGAGGGCGCAGGGAAAGACTCCTTTCACTTCTGTGCCTCTGGTCAGACCGCTTACCCAGCCCAAAGAGAGGCCTCATTTCTCCTGGCTTCTCAGCACTCACTTCCTATTGTAATGCATGGGTCTTTCCTAACAGACTGCTTTACCTCCCCAGCTCCAATCCTTTCCCTGCCACCCAAGTCCCAGCTAGAGGGTCTGTCTGTCTAAAATAGATAAATGAGTATGTCACTCCCTGCCCAGCACTTTCAGACTGCCTACAGGATAGTATCTACCCCAGGGTTGGGAGACAGCATCCAGATGGTCAAAATGGCCCTGTGTGATTCCAATCTGCTAAATCAGAGCCACACCCACTCCAATGTTCCAGGAGCAGTCAGCCCCGCACTCCTATGCCATATCACACTTGCATAAATCTCCCTCTGCCCAGAATGAATGGTTGCCTTTGCCCTCCTTGTACCGTCTACAAGTTCTTGAATGCCTCAAGATATAGCTCAGACGTCACTCCCCTCTGCAAAGCCAACGGAGATGGCTGCCTGTCTCTTGACCAGAGAGCAGTCTGCCACCAAGCACACAGAGCACTGTAGCTTTGTGTTACAATAAAAGCTCAGAGCATGCAGACAGGCACGGCCACCCAGCAGAGCATTCTTGAGCGAGACACTTAACCCCTCTGAGCGTCTGCTCACAAGGGAAACAGGATGATAATAATTATTCTAACCTCCGCCGTTGTGGAAAGTAAGTGGTGTTTTGCACGCATGCTCTTATCGTCGAGTACCTGGCACTCGCCAGCTAGCACCGTGAACTCTATTTAAGTTAGATGACTGCATACATCTCCAGTCTTCATAAGGACAGTACATTTGTTACCTCCCAGTGTCTGTGAGTCAGGATTCTGGCCACAAGACTAGCTGAATTCTGTGCTTTCGGGTCTGCATAAGGATGCTAGCTAGCAAAATGCAAACAAAGTGCAAGCCAGGGCTGGGGTCCTCATCCGGGCTCAGTGGTGCAAGGATCACCTCTAAGCTCACACAGTTGCTGGATGTTGGCTGGACCATGTCCTCCGTTCCTTACCCCGTGAGTCCTCCACGGAAGCAGCTCACAACAGAAAGCTTGCTCTACCTAAGCGTGCAAGCCAAGACAACTCCAGGTGAGTCTGCTAGCAAAATGGAAGCCACAATTTTATATCGCCTCACTGCAGAAAGGTGCACCATGTGCTGTTGGCTGGAAGAAATGACAAGTTCTTCCTACACTTACAGGGTGGAAGAAATTACACCAAAGCGAGATTACCAGGACTAAGCCCAAAGCCTCCCTTCCTTAGAAAGTGCCAGGGTCCCATACCTTCACAGGCAGAGTCCCAGGAGGTAGAGGAGATGCCACCCCAGGAGCAAGGGCAGGTGGTGAGCTCCCTGGGGAGTGCTGCAATGCAAGTCCAGGCCCAGAACCATAGGAAAGAAAAAGAATGTGGACATCAGCATTCCCTGGGAATCCAGCACACGGTGGACTCTGCCAGTCACACAAGACACTGCCTCCCAAGAACCAGATCAGCTTCGTGATAGGTCAGCCCAGACATTCCATGCTTCTCTCCTCTCCTTACAGTAGTCACCAGTGCACCTGTGCCCTGACAGACAAACACCACCACCCTCCTGCTTTTAATTCTAAAGTTTTTCCTCCTAGGCATTTTCATCTCTTCATTAAACTGAACTTCTGCTGTATACTTGGCTCTGTACTAGGCATCAAGAATGCCAACCACACAGCCCAATCTAACCAGAACACTACTTATAAAGGTAGAGATGGACCAAAGGCAGCATCAAACCCATTCTCCTGGGCATTCAGGAACCCCTCTGCGCCATGCTTGGTTGGGGGTACTCTAATGTCTGCACTCCCCACAATGTCCTGGAGCACACTCTAGTTTGAAAAGCTCCCTTCCTTCCCTAAATTAAAAACTGCCAGGAGGCAAAGGGTTAATGAGACCTCCTCCGCTATCTCACTAATTGACTGCAAAGCCCAGCTTCTAGACCATTCACTTAGCACTTGTAATTAATTGGGGTTTCTTGCCTGATCTGAGAGATGATTTGATACCGCCTGAAGACAGTATCTTCTCAGCTAGGTTCCTCCAGCGGGAGACATCTCTCACACCCAGCCTCTGCATGCATGCTGTCCCCGGGTATAAAAGCAGACTCCAGTCCTTCCTCTTWGTGTGAGCTCAGGCAGGGCATCCTCAGCTCCAAGCATAGAGCTGACAAACATTTTAGGCTCATAGACTGCATGAGAGCTGGTATAACCACCTCAAGTCTCCAGACCCAAAGCATCCATCCGTTCACCCATCCTGAGGCCCAGGCAGGCCCAGGCAGGCCCAGGCAGGGCCCCTCAGCTCTTGGTTACCTCAGATCCCTGATGCACTCACTGGAAGACAAACGGCCTTGGGTGTGACCCTGTCGGTGTAATGGTCATGTTAATACAATAATAAGCTAGGGAGGGAAAGAGAGCACTCCTCCCCCACTCGTTAAATACTTGCTTCTTGCCAGTCTCTTCTTTTTTTCTTCAAAGATGTATTTATTATTTTATGTAGGTATACTGTAGCTGTCCTCAGACACCCCAGAAGAGGGCGTCAGATCTCATCACGGATGGCTGTGAGCCACTATGTTGTTGCTGGGATTTGAACTCAGGACCTTCGGAAGAGCAGTCAGTGCTCTTAACCACTGAGCCATCGCTCCAGCCCTGCTACTTGTCATTCTCAAGAGCTGATTGCTTTAAACACAGGACCTATCTTGAAAGCAGTCTATGAGATCATCATTCCCTCCATTTTATACGTGAGAGGGAGGAGCTTCAAAGTTGTGTGACTTTTTCTGGGGGCACATGAACAAATGTCTGTTTACCCCAGATAGGGCACCAACAACAGACCAAAAAAAAAAAAAAAACCTATTCTGCCTGAGTCCGGCTTGGTGACTGATGAGTTTTTTGGGGTCATTTACAAGAGTGTAAGGGTTGCATTAGCAAAAAGCCATACCTCTGCAGGAAAGACACACACACACACACACACACACACACACACACACACACAGAAGCTGCACTCCATCRCCTAGTGGAAGGGCTCTATGGGTCTTACAGGTTTCGTGGCCTTCCTGGTACATTTTTGGGGTGGAAATGGCTGTACAGCAGAAACAGATGCCCTGCCTGGAACTCAGACACATAAGTGTAAACAATGTCTAACCACCAGGGTCATGGAAGAGACTGGGTGAAAGAATGCCTATAAGTCTACCACTGGAATGGCACATTTTAAAAGTAACAGTCATGGCTACTAAATGTTACCATTATTACTATATCAACACTGCTGTGGGAGAAAAAGACAGAGGAGAAGGAAGAAACATAAAGTGATCAGGAGAATCCACTCCTCATATCCGATAACAGATTGGAAAGCTCACTAAAGAAACCAAATTAGCTCATGTCTTTCCATTGGAATAACACAAAACGAGCCAAGAGGACGATGATAAGACCTGTCTCCTTCAAGACTCCTTCTTGGATCTTAAGATGATAGCAATGTATAATGGTTATTTATCTGTATATGTAATGTAAAGCCACATTACAAAATGCCCCCCAACTTAGTGGCTTCAAGCAGGAGACATTTGCGTTTCTTTTGGGCCATCTAGAATGGGGGCCATAATACCCACAGGGGGATCTGTCGTTAAGTGGCCATCAAGGTAGCAGCCTGGATGGCTAGGAATGGTGGTGCATGTCTTTAATCCCAGCATTCGGGAGGCAGAGGCAGGAGGAGCTCTGAGTTTGAGGCCAGGCCATGCTACATATTGAGTTTGAAGCCTGCCAGAGATACATAGACCTTGTCACAAAAAACAAAACAACTGCAAAGATGATGGCGATCTGGGCTATAACCTTATCTGAAGGCTCAACTGACCAGATATGTCCAGATGACATACCTTTATGACAGCTAAGTCACAGTGTTGACAGTTCTGGTGTCAGCAGGTCTTCTTCCCAAGGAAGCCACTTTGTAGCCCCTCTGGGATGCCCTCCCAACATGACCACTCATCGCCTCAGAAAGAACCATCCAAGAGAACCAGGTGGAAGCTGCAATGTCTTTAAGGCGTAGCTTCTGAAGCCGCRCACCTCGCACCACTGATTGGATAGTATTTTGTTGGTCCCTGACACCAGCTCTGATGCAGTGTGGGAGACTCTGCAGAGCATGAATCCTAGAAAGGAAGATGGCTGAGGAATGGGACATGTGGGGGATATGTACTTCACAGTATGTGCCTCAACCTACCTTATAAATCTTTCTTCAAGGCTTAGGCAGTAAACTTTCCCTCACTGTTCATTCCTACATTAAAAGTCCCCTTGTCCCTTTCAGCCTTCAGCAAACCCTCCCGGAGCCCTTCCTGTTTGGCCTACCCATAGACCTGCCTCTGCCCAACTCATGGGAGCTCAGAGTTTATATGTGCAGAACAACACACAGTCAAGCACCACGAGAAAAAAAATGGATTTTTCCCCCATAGGAAACCTTGTTTGGAACTTGAGAGCCATTCAACACTGGATACAGAATATCACCTCTTGGGAGTTATATTATGAAAGGGTAAGACCTGTGATGCCCAGTTAGCCACAAAATATATTAGAATGCCTGGCCCAGAGATATCAACTTCTCAATAAATGATACCTAAGACTCTGGTTACTACAGCTCCTCATCAGCAATGGCGGCTCATGCTTATAATCCCAGCATTCAGGAGCCTGAAGCAGGAAGGTTGCGAGTTCAAGGCTAGCTTAGGCTACATAGTGAGTTCCAGGCCAGCATGGGTTACATAGCAAAACCCTGCCCCAAACAAATGCACGGGCAAATTATAAACAAGTTGAGATYATAACACGCCCYCGCCCCCAAGCCTCGAGAGACAACACTGGGTTCTTGGACCCAACGCTGGCCTTCCGCTCATGCCTTCTTCCTTCTCCTGCACACTAGCTGAGCCCTGACTTGGCTCAGACAGCCCCAGGCTCCCTGACTGCCAGCCCTAATCAACAGCTCCAGCCAAGACCTCAAATTGATTTGCCGTCTTCGTCGTTTAGCTGGGAAACAAGGGCTCTTCTTGACTCGCAGCCAAATTCCATTCTGCGATAACAGAGTAGTCACCCCACAGTGGGTGTCCAGAGAAAAGTGATCGAGATCTGGAGTGAAATGTCTCCCACCACCACCACCCAGAGGCTGGGGCCAACTGCGGCTCCCTCTCAAGCCCCACTCTTTCCGGCTGCATGGGAATGGGCAGCCTGCCGAGTGTGTCCTCCCAAGGGAGTGTATGCCCACGGGTACCCGGCCAGACACAGTGGCCCTCAGGCTTCATAGTACAGTGGAATAGACCTGGGAATAACCTTCTAAAACCTATAGTGATGTCTGGCTTCAGACCCCCACTCTTCTGGCTCAAGTTGTATGATGTGCAGCTTGGGCACTGGGGTTTYGAAGAGCCCCACAGATAGTTCTACTATCAGATCTATCCTCCAGTGTGCACAATTCTTGCTGCCCCTGGCTGCAGGCCCCTCTGCATTATTCAGTCACTCCAACATGACTACAGAGAACAAGGTCATTGAAAAACAAGGAATTGATATTCTAGTCCACAGTCCTGACAAGGAACAATAAAACGTGTAGCCCGTCAAGTGATATAAATGTCCCAGATGTCCCACGAGGCCAGAGCCCTGTCACGGGACTTCTGAATCGCCTGTGGACCTGCCCTGTGTACCGTTGATGAATGTCTGACCTGTGCCTACCCCAGATCCAAACTTAGTCATTAACGCAGTCATCCCATGATCCAAACTTAGTCATTAACGCAGTCATCCCATGATCATTCCCACGCCAATCCAGATGCACTCCCAGCCCTGACCATGAAGTCTTGACATCAAGCACAGGGTAAAGCTGAAGTCCCTGGATCATGTTGGTCCCCAATTGATTGCTCAGCCAGCAAATTCTCCAGGAGCCCAATACTTAGTTCCCCACAGTACTCCCTAGCCATTTTAGACATTCTTTTAGTTCATGTGTATGAGTGGTTTSCCTGTATAAATGTCTATACACTACATGTGTTCTGTGCCCACAAAGGTGAAAAATTAAAAGGCATCAGGTCTCCTGGAACTGGAGTTACAAACAATTGTTAGCCGTGGTGTGGGTGCAGGGAACTGAACCCAAGTCCTCCACCAGCGCAGCAGGTGGTCTTCATTGCTG
>BDUI01004476.1:78937-94603 GCA_002335545.1 Apodemus speciosus
CGAAGGATCCCCAGAGATAAACCAGACAGAGATACAATGACTACTGCAGCCTTCAGCCCAGCTACTGTAGAAACCAAGGAACTGCCCCCCCCACACACACACATACGCCCAGGATGTGATATAGCTTGGAAACACCATAGGAAACAACTTCAAGGCTAATCCAGTTCCTCACCTGCATCCAAAGGAGACCACGAAGACTCCTGCTCACACAGAGTTGCTCCCATTCGTGACAGCATGAGGCCCGGGAGACCCTGCTTCAGTCCTGCCCCTATGAAATGACAAGGTATTTCCCAGCCCAGGCACAGCCAACCTCCTCTTACACACCGCTTGGGAGTTATAGTTTCTTCTTTCAAGCTCACCATATTAGGGAGTATTTAACAACAAGTGACCTATCAGTGTCCAAAGGGCCATAGCTTGGAAAAATTCCTGCTTGGACCACAAACAAATTGAGAAGAGTCTCGCCTTCACTACCTTCCAGTGTGGTATTGTTGGAAGACATCCCCAGCTTTCTGTAAAATGGGGACCATAGTCTTTTATGATGGTTAATTCTCTCTCTGTCACTAGCTCTCTCTGTCTCTGTCTGTCTCGGTCTTTCACTGTCACTCTCTTCCTGACTCGGTCTTTGTGTGTCTGTCTCTGTCTCTGTCTCTGTCTGTCTCTCTCTCAACACAAGATCTCACTATATAGCTGGCCTCAAACTCACAGACATCCACCTGCCTCTGCCTCTCAAGTGCTAGCACTAAAGGCACACACCACCACACCTAGCATAATGGTCGATCTTGATAACTTGACAAGACTCAATCGCCTAGTATGCTGATTGAGAACTGAGCTCTAAGCGTCTGTGTTGGCGTTTCAGGAGGTTTAACTGAGAAAAGGAGACCCATAGCAGAGTGTAAGCGACAGCATACTGTGAACTGAAGTCCCAGACTGAATAAAAAGGAGCAGACAACAGGAACAGCTGCAGTCCTCTTTCTCTTTCATGACTAAAGACCCAACAGGGCTAGGCACCCTGTACCCTGTCACCATGCCCTCCTCTCCCATGAGAATGGGCTGCACCCTCACACTGTGAGCCACAGATGTACCCTTATTCCCCCCAGTCAGTAGTTTGAGCCAGGTGTTATGTCAGAGCATCGAGGAAACCAAGGACCACGCCCCTCGTGCAGAAAGGATAAAAGGAGATCATCTCTGTAAGAGACCCACCCACCTGACACAGAGCTTCGTGCACAGAACGTTCAAAATAAATTATACACCAGAAGGTTTCAAGTTGTGCTCCCTGACAAGGTGAAGTGTCCAAGCAGGATGTACCAGTTGCCCTGGAAACACTGGATTCTCTGCACAATGGGGCAGGAGAAGCCRTGGGGACTGGGCTCGCCCCTCTGCCTTCCCTTGGGCTGGTTTTGTCCCTTCAGGGGTTGGAACTAATTCATAAAATCCTCTTCCTGCTTAGTTACTGTAAGTCCCCTGAGAACCTCCTAGGATGGATCCACGACTTGGGCCCATGAATCAGGGGACCCTGATTCTTCTGTTTGCATCCACACTCCTAATTGCAGTCAGGATAATCTGGGGAGAAGGTGGGAATGTGTCCCCCATACCCAAGGTGCTGGGCATGGCCAAGCCTGCATACAACGCCACTCTCCCACTGTCTGGGAGATTATACATCACGTGAGTTGGCTCTTCAGGCCAGATGTCCTTTTATGCCTCCCCAATGATTTTTTTCCTAACCATTGGGTTCAGGTGATCTACAGCTCCCTTATCCCGGAGCCAAAGCAGAGTGTTGATCACAGACCAGGACTATGGGGTCTTCTAGGCATTTATGGGGGAGAGCCACTGAGTTTACAGGCCAGCTACTTTCCCTTCTAGATCCAGGACTCCGGTATCATGGGATGAGGGGCTACCTCTCCTGCCTACCTAATCCATGTAGTTTTGACCCGCTCTGGCTCCAGGATGATTGTATGAGCCAGGTCCATCCCAAAGAGAGCCGTATTTCTTTAGCCATCGTGATTGGTTCAGGCATGGACACGTGATCTGGGTGTGGCCAATGGAAACGCTCCCGAGGGTTTTAGCTGAGACTGTTCTTTCCAATAGCTGAGGCAGCCAAACGGGTGTCTGGAGATGCTGGTGGTCACGTGAGAACCTTTGTGGGAGGAAGCTCACGTACAGAAAGCAGAGCTGGGCAATTGTGTGTGTTGCCTGTCTGGGCCTCGGGCATCATAAAATCTGCCTTCATTCAGAGGACACTGCTCTCGTGTTCGACAGCTACCAAGCTCAGAAACACCGGGCCACCACAGGAGTGCCTCCTGAGAGTGACGGCACTCACCTGGAGCACTGACCTCTGGACTCGGAGTCCGACCGAGTGGAGCACGGAGCACAGCTGTGCTCCAGCATGCTTGACTTGGGGCAGGTCCCATTTGAAAGAGATTCCCTGCTCCTGTGAAGTAAGGTGAGGGCCGGGAGATGGCTCAGCAGGTTAAGGTACTTGCCACCAAGCCCGACAACCTGGGTTCAATCCCCAGGACTCATAGCATAGAAGGGGAGAGTCAACATTGTGCAAGAGAGCATGCGTACATGCAAAATCAATACCGTAATAAAATAGGGTTATACCTACAGGCAAGAGGTGAGACTCTGCACCTTCCTTGATGGCCTGTGACATCTTCTCTGGCATCTTGATGGCCCTCTTCTCTATCCTGCAAGCTTAAAAAACCCAGCTTGGTGCTCCCTCCCTGCAGTCCTCCCTGTATCCCTGCCCACAAGGTGATAGCACCAATCCTTCTCCACTTACAAGGGAGTTACATCCTTTAAAAAAAATGCATCATATGTTGAAAATATCTAAGGTTTGGGGGGGCAGCAATATGGTTCAGCAAGAAAAGGCACTTGCCACATAACCTGGTGGCCTGAGTTTGATCCAGGCTCCCACAGATTGTCCTCTGGCTTCCACACATACTAAACACACAAGTGAGTTCTTGCTTTAAAAGATTTTTAAAGGAAATAGCAAAAACCAAGAGTGTATTGACTAACTCTGCTTCCTATGTAGGTGAAAATGCAAAAATTAATTAATTAATACTGTATTAATGCACTTAACCTACCTGGCATAGAAGTCGGCATCACTTCAGCTGCGGAGAGTAAGCCTTTGCCATGACCATCGAGGAACGGACTGGACCTGCAGCTCACGGCTGCTGCCCAGCACCATAAGGAGCTCCTGACTGCACAGCATCCGCCCGGGAAGATCACTCTGAATGTGGTTCCTACTCAGGAGGCGATGCCCTATACTACCGTGAAGTCTGAAAAGCAGAATGTTCTGCATCCGTGAGCACTGCCTCCGGGCCAGGCTTCTGGGGTGCCGTATTTAGTCTGCGCGGTAACTCTGAAAGGGAGAGGCCAGACTGTTGCTCTCCCGGACGCCAAGCATAAGCGGCTTAAGTACTTGATGAACCTCCCCAGCTCCCCCTCTACTCCCTTCACTTTCCTCTCTCCCCTGTATCGGTTACTCTCCTTGACGCTACGACCAAATATCTGACATAAAGCGATGGACAGATGGGAGGGATCATTCGGGCTGACAGTTTGATGTTGTGGTCCATCAAGGTAGGGGGGGTCACGTGACCAAACACGAGGAAGCTGGGCACACTGGCATTCGCTGCCAGGAAGCCGCAAGAGATGAAACCTGGTACAGTACTGCCTTTCTCCCTTTCAAAAAAAAAAATCTGTTTTTGTATCTCTGAGTATTTTGTCTGCATCTGTGTCTGTGAACCATGTGTGGGCCTGGTATCCACAGAGGCTAGAAGAAGGGTTTGGATCTCCTGGAACTGGAGTTACTGATAGTCGTGAGCTGCCATGTGGGTGCTGGGGATTGAACCCAGGTTCTCTGATAGAGCAGCCGGTGCTCTTAACCGCTGAGCCCTCTCTCCAGTGACCTTCCCCATTCTCCTTTAAGTTGTTGTCATATCCCAACAGTTGGGATGGGGCCACTCTGACTCAGGGTGAGTTTCCTTCCTCATCCAAACCCCTCTGGAAACTCCCTCAAACACATCCAAAGATGAGCCCCTTGGGTAACTCTAGTTCCTGACCATCAAGGTTACCCATTTTACTCCCACCGGGCTGTGAGCTCAAGGCTAGAGAAAAGGCTCAGCAGTTCCCCGTGCTGATGTTTGTGCCCAGGACCCGAGTTCAGCTCCCAGCACCTAGGTTGGGCAGCTCACAAACGGTTGTGGGAAATAGTAAAAAAAGATCCTGCGAGCTCTCCTGCTCTGCCAGGCACCATGTCCCGGCGGTGTCAGCTCGTGCTCTGCGCCATTCTCACAGTCCCCCAGCTGGCTCCACAGCATCTCAGCTGTGCTCCCTCTCCGCCACCGGCGGACCCACACTCCAGTAACCAAGTAAAGCAAAACTCTTAAAACTTAATCAAACAGATTTATGTATCAGTAATATCACAATTTACAAGATGCCAATACAAGAATTTAAGAGCCAATTGATAATGATAAAAGTTTTCTCCCACTATTTCTTACCTTATAAAAACTTAGCTATTTTGGCTAGTAGATGTCACACAGGTCCACGACCGACCCAAGCCATCTCCCTTCCTTTCCCTTCCCCTCTTGCTGACCTCTGCCCCGCCCCCAACTCCTAGCTCCACCTCCCTTTTCCTGTCCAATCACAGGCCTTCCACTGCTCTAATATGATTGGACATGGAAAATCCTGCAACAACAAACCACCTGTAACTGCAGCTCCAACACCCTCTTCTGATCTGTATGGTAACTGCATTCRAACACATACTCGCCAAGACATGTACATAAACAAAAACAAATCTTTTTTTAAAAAAAATCATGGAGTCTCTGGATCTTGTTCTTCTTGGCGTCCTGATCCATCCATTCAGTCAACCATCTTTAAAACACACTGAAGCGTCCACGTGCATTCTGAACGCAAGAGAAGTCCCTAATCACGTGCTTCTGTTGCCCCCACCCCCACCACCACCTCTATCCGGCAGTTCCTCTGTGACTGCAGATCCTGGCAGAGCCTGGTGGACTGAATTCTAATCTCGCCAGAGCCCAAGAGTGAAAAGAGGAAGTGCTGTGGAGGGTTCYGAGGGGAGGAGCCAGTGGTCCCAGGGAGGGCCAGCCTCTGTCTGCAGCTTTGGAAGTAGCTGACAGATACATCATTAAGTGATCAAAGCAGAGACAAAACCTGTTATAAATCAAAGAGAGATGAAAGGGGACCCAGTGCTATCTGTTCGCATCTGCATAAGAAGACCCACAAGAAGCTAAGAGAAGGGTTTGTTTGTCCGGATGGGGTGAGAACAGAGCGGACCGGTGGCAGATGTAGGAGTCAGATTTTTATTTTATACCATTTTGTATTGTTTTGATGGTTGAACCCTAAAAGTGTTACTGTTTACTTACAACCAAGAAATCAAATGTTTAGATAACTGAGGGGAGAACCCCCACTGTCTTCCCACTGGGGTCCCACAAAGCTGTAGAGCCTGAGTCGCTGGAATCTGCAGTTACAGAGAAGCCAGAGAGCAGAGATTTAATGTGAAAGAGCTGAACTTATTGCATGCCCTATAATACACACAGCATAAAGCCACCCTCATCCTAGGTGTGTGCGGTTTCCCAGCAGTCACACCCGTACAGTGACATCCATCCATCGTCATTGTCGTCCTCAGTCCCTGCCACCACTACCCTACTTCCTCTCTGTGTAAAAGCCTCTCTCGTAGCCACTTCATATAAGTAGACCCCTGTGACGAGTAGGCTTATCGCAGCAATCGGATTGTCCTCAAGTTTTGCCCATGTAGTAGACCCGTGTCAAACTGTCTTTGTTAAAGACTGAATAATATCAACAGTGTCAACAAGCCAGACCCCTCTACCCTCTGCTGGGGCTCCCGGGGACTGAACCACCAACCAAAGACCCATGGYGCTGATCAAATATGAGGCAGAGGACAGCCTTGTTGGACATCAGTGGGAGGAAAGGCCCTTGGGCCTGAGGGTGTTCAATTCCCTAATGTAAAGGGATGCCAGGGCAGGAAGATGGAAGTGGGGGGAGCGCCCTCATAGAGACAGGGGCAGGGGGCATAGGATAATGGGTTTGTGATGAGGAGACCAGGAAAGGGGAAAACATTTGAAATGTAAATAAAGAAAATATCCAATACAAAAAAAAGGCCAAATAATATTTTATTGCAAGTGGGATCCAAACATCTGTCCGTGGGCACATGAAAGCATTGTATATTTTAACTGCAATGGATAAAGCTACCACGAACATTTTCCAAGCCTCTCTTCAGGCCTCTGTTTTAAAATTGGGGGTGGGGCATATGCGCCCAAAAGTAGGTTGCTTCAGCATATTGTTAATGTTTTTGAGGAAACTCCATCCTGTTTCCCCAATTAGAGGTTGGGGACTATTGAACTACACCAGCACAAAATAATCAGTATTTTCCGAGTAACACCGCTGAATATGGGGGGAGGGGGGAGCTAGGCTACAGCTGTGGCGTATTACAGTGTACTAGCTTTTTCTTAGTGTTATATAAAGCAATGTTTTGCAATTAGTCTCACAGTAGATGTGATCAAATGTGAATGCATGCTTTTACATCCTGGTGGCCAGACAGCCTCACAGGCTGCTGGTTGCTGGCCCAGACTGTCAATACTTTTTACATTGTTATAATGAAATGCCTGAGGCTGGGTACTGTATAAAGAGTTTATTTAGCTCCAAGTCTGGAGGTGGAAAGTCCAATATTGGGCAGCTTCATCAGTTACCCTCTAATGAGGGCCTTCTTGGCTGAGTCACCTCGGAATAGTGGGAACACATGCATAATAGTCACAGAGTAGGACAAGAGGCAGCATGCAGGAGAGCGCCAGAAATGCTCTCCCGGTAGACCACATCTCCTGCCAACGCTGCCTCTGTGCTCCTGATCTACGTGAACCGGGCACTCTGTCAGTCAGTCACGACCTTGCTGCTACTGAGTACTCAGGGGGCCTAGTCCTCGGTTTTTCTGTTCACTCAGGAAATTAACACGCCATGAAGAGATCCAAGGAGACACTGTCACCAGAACCGATCCCGGGGCTGGCAAAAGTAGATGCTAGGAGTTATGTACTAAGTGGCTACCGGATCAAGGGAGGGAATGAATGATTTAAAAACTGAACTGGGGTCTGTTCTGGCTTCCCAGTTCACTGTTTCCAACTTGGAACCAGGACAGTATCGTCGTCTGAGGATTACTGAGCACAAGACCTGCTATCATTTTTCTTTTTTCTTTTTTTTTCAAGAAACTGGGGTTCAGAATTCATAGGCCAAAAAGAGGGCCTTGGGCAAACCTGCAGCTGACACCGCCACAACCGGAAAGGCTTTTCCTCAGATCAAAACCCACAGGTCTCTGCCCCAGGTAAAGGCCAAAAAACAACAAACCCAGACCTTGGGGGTTCCTGACCTTTTTGTGCAGAGAAACCTGTGTTTCCAGGGCAACCGCCACCTCCTAATCAGACACTCCGATTGTCCAAGAAGAGCAGCTTAAAATATTCTCGTGTTAATACCCGAGCAAACGGTGCGCCGGGCTTCCGGCCAGGCGCTCTTTACAACATGCCCTCGACTTAATTCTCCCGGCCGGAGTCTGCTCTGCGCTCCAGGTAAACATGCTTACAGAATGCTGGCGCTCAGCGGCGGCAGCAGACTCAGCCCCAAGGTCACACAAAATCCATGCCATTCTATCCGCGACCCCCCAATACATTTTCTTCCATTTATCCAGAAGCTGGAGCCCCCTGTAAACGTACCCTGGAAATGTGGCTGCAACCCCACGCGGGGTGTTTCCTGGCAGTCACACAAAGGAGGTATGCATGTGGGCACGTGAGCCGCAGTCCTGAATTTAGCACTCTGGCTGTTAGATCATATCGTGGGGAGACGACCAGGACAGAAGCAGGCTGTCAGTGAAGGGCAGCAGTCTCTCCCCAGGACTGGAGACTGGGCTTCCGTTCGAGGTGCAGGGAGTTGAGAACTTTACAGAGCCGAAAAATGGAACTTTTGGGGTGGAAAATTCCATTTGCGGATCTAGTTTCTGCATTCCCAAGGTCGTAAATTCTAATGGAGGTTCTTAGCAATATGTTGACTTCCGATCCCCCAACTGCCCGAAGATGCTAATCAGCCAGTCAACCAGCCTGTCAGGAGTTTCTCTGCTTTTCTGAGACTCTTAGGTCATTAACCCTTCACTGGCAGACCAGCCTGATCACCACCCACCCACCTCCGCAGAAGGGCAGCAGAGCCATCCCACTGATGAAGGAAGCAGCTGTCTTTAATTAGATTTTTCTCTCTTTGGTTTTCTTTTTCTTTCAATCTCTCTCTCTCTCTCTCTCTCTCTCTCTCTCTCTCTCTCTCTCTCTCTCTCTCTNTGTGTGTGTGTGTGTGTGTGTGTGTGTGTGTGTGTGTGTGTGTGTGTGTGTGTGTGTAGGGGTCTGCCTACAAGATGTGCAGGGATAAAGATGGAGCAGAAATTAAGGGAGTGGCCAACCAATAAATGGTCCAAATTTAGACCCATCCCATGGGAGAGAGCCAACCCCTGACACTATTAATGATACTCTGCTATGCTTTCAGACAGGAGTCTAGCATAGCTGTCTCCTGAGAGACTTCATCCAGAAGCAGATGGAAACAGATGCAGAGATCCAAGGAGCTTGGAGAGTCTTGTGGAAGAGTAGGGAAAGGGACTGGAGAGCCGGAGAGGTCAAAGCCACCACAAGAAGATCTACAGAGTCAACTAACCTGGACCCATGGGGGCTCACAAAGACTGAACCAATGAAAGAGCATGAGTGGCCTGGACCTAGGCCCCCTACAAATTTGTAATAGATGTGATCTTCATGTGGGTCTCCTAACGACAGGAGAGGGGGATGTCTCTGACTCTGTTGTCTGCCTTCGGATCCCTTTTCTCTAGCTGGGTCACCTTGTCCGGCCTCAGTGGGAAAGGAGGCACTTATTCCTCAAGCAAAAAAAGAAAAAGAAAGAGACAGGAGTATATGGGTGGCAGAAATCGGAGTCGGTGGGGCAGGTGACTGCATTGTGTTTAGGTAAGTGCTTTGCATCCCTGATCTCTCCAAGACTTTTAACATGAAGGAATGTCAGACTTTGTCAAAGGCGTTTTCAGCATCTAATAAGATGGCCATGTATGTTCTTTTTCTTTCAGTTTGTTGATATGGTGGATTACATTGATGGATTTTCATCTGTTGAGCCATCCCTGCATCCCTGGGATGAAGCCAACTTGATCATAGTGGATGATGGTTTTGATGTGTTTTTTGGATTCCATTTGTAAGTGTTTTATCGAGTATATTTGCATCATATTCTCAACCCCTTGTTCATAAGGGAAATTGATCTGAAATTCTCTCCTTGTAGAGTCTGTGTGGTTTAGGTATCAGGGTGACTGTGGCCTCATAGAATGAGTTCAGCAATTATCCTTCTATTTCTATTTGTGGAACAGTTTTGGGGAGTATTGGTATTAGCTCTTCTTTGAAAGTCTGGTAGAATTCTGCACTAAAACCATCTGGCCCTGGGCTTTTTTGGGAGGTGAGGGGAGATTTTAATGATTGCTATTTCCTTAGGGATTATAGAACTATTTAAATTGTTTAGCTGATTTTGATTTAACTTTGGTAAGTGGTGTCTATCAAGAAAATTGCCCATTTCATTTAGATTTTCCAATTTTGTGGTATACAGGCTTTTGAAGTAAGACCTAATGATTCTTTGGCTTTCCTCAGTATCTGTTGTTATGTTCCCCTTTCTATTTCTGATTTTGTTAATGTGGATACTGTTTTCCCACCTTTAGTTAGTTTGGCTAAGGGTTTGTCTATCTTGTTGATTTTCTCAAAAAACCTGCTCTTAGTTTTGTTGATTCTTTTTATTTTTCTCTTTGTTTCTAATTTATTGTTTTCAGAACTGCGTTTGATTATTTCCTGCCTTCTACTCCTCTTAGGTATGTTTGCTTCTTTTTGTTCTAGAGCTTTCAGGTGTGCTGCTAAGTTGCTGGTATGAGAACTTTCAACTTTCTTTATGAAGGCACTCAGTGATATGAACTTGCCTCTTAGCACTTCTTTCTTAGTTCCTGTTCTCTTCCCTAAGTTTTCCATCTCCAGAATTTCCTCAGTTTGTGTTGTCTGTATTGATTCTATTTCCATATTTAGGTCTTGAACAGTTTTATTCATCTCCTTCACTTGTTTGATTTATTTTCCTGTATTTCTTTAAGGGATTTACTCATTTCTTCTTTAAAGGCCTCTATCATCTTTAGAAGACTGGATTTAAAGTCATTTTCTTGCCCTTCAGCTAGGTTAGAATATCCAGGGCTTGCTGTAGCAGGATAGCCGGGCTCTGGTGGCGCCATCTTACCCTGGCTCTTGTTGGTTGTGTTCTTGTGCTATCCTTTAGCCATCTGGTTGACCCTGGTATTGGGTGGATGTTCCTGATGCTGGCAGGACTCCTCAGGGAAGCAGGCAGAGCCATGGGCCTGATGATGGAGGTCAGGGGACAGCTCTCAGCTCACCTCTGCTGGCTGTGCCCCACGTGGACCCTGCACATAAACTCCTGAATGTGGGACTTTCCACTGGAGCATGGGTATCCTACCCTAACCCTAACCCTACCCTTAAATAAAACTGATTGAGTTGAAGTTTTATCACTTGTAAATATCCACAAATAACTACACAAATAGCTACTCCTCATGGAGTCCTCCACACTTGGCCAAATGCTGTGTAAGGACTCTTCTTTTCAGAGTTTCAGAGACAAACAGATCAACAAGTGGTGTGATAAAAACCGTAACACACCAAATATGCCCTCCTGTGGCATTAAACCTGTTTCCCAGGTATGGGAGGCACGCCACCATCAGGTGGTTCTCAGCTTCCAGCACTTTCCTCAGCAGAAGGGGGCCACCTCACACCTCACCCAAGGTCACTTGCTGCCCCCAGGGCTGCTCAATACTAGTAACTGATCAGTACCAGGCTCCAAAGACTGGAACCTTTTGCCCAAGGGTGGGGACACTTTCGGAACTCCTACATGTCAGCCGAGGCTGCTGCTGCGTGTCCTGCTTAACTGCCCTCTGCCTGCCTTCTGTCAGTTCTCTTCTACAAGAGCTGGCCTAAGACTAGCTGTTAACTCATGTCCCACAGGCTGAGCTAGCTGTCAGGAGCCTTTCCAGGAACCCAGATCGCAACAGGTGTTTTGGAAAGTCAGTCAGGAAAACAGACCCTGGGATGAGCGTGGGGCTGAGCCTCCTGCTGCTGGCTGGCACTGAGGTGCCCATCACCGGTAGGCCCTGGCACAGGTGATGAAGGAGCCAGACTTGTGAAAAAGGGAACTCTTAACTGGTTCACTACACTTGAAAAAATGTGAGCAAAGGGGTGACCATAAGGACCATTAAACTGACTGGCTATTGTTAAACTTAGTTGGTCTAGAAAATGTTTTTAACAAGGTAAGCTATGACAGGCCAAATAGAAAAGCATAGGGCCCCCTGCCAGCCCCAAGGGTTCTCATCTCAGAAGCACGAGGCATCACTGGCAATATCTGGAATGAAGATTTGGCAGATATTTCTTCTCCAGATCCTTCTACCTTAGGGACCCACATAAATGGGCCTCCTTCCCTGCTGATGGCTAACCCTCCTGCCGTGTCTCCTGCTTTGAATTTTCATTTCTCTTCCTGGCCACCGGGCCAAAGCTATGGTTCAAATATGGCTGTTGTTTTTTGGTTTTTGTTTGKTTGGTTGGTTGGTTTGTTTTGTTTTTCCAGATCATGGGTTAAAATTAGATTTCCACTATGGCAATGCTGGGAGGTGGGGCCTGGAAAAAGATGTTTAGTTCTAGTAGGTACCACCCCATGGATGGATGCCTGCTGTCTGTCTCTCGGGAGAGACATCTCACATTCGTGGAATTGAACATTTCCTCCTGAATGCATGGATTCAGCAAAAGTGTGATTCCTCCTTTTCACCTCCTCTCTCCGTCATGAGACAGTCACCTTGGGAGAGTCTAAGGCCTTGCTCTTAGACCGCCCATACCCAGAAGCAGGAGCAACCTCACTTCTCTCTACATTCCCAGTCTCGGGTATCCCAACATAGCAACAGAAAACAGACTAAGCCAATGGCAAGGAAATAACATACATCACCATAAGCCACGGATATATCGGGCTTGATAGGAAAGGGCACTGCACCTCCAAAGAGCTGCAAAGCGTGGTCAATACATGCCACGAGGAACACAGGACTGGGTTCTGAGGATACGGCCCAGGAGATGTCAGATACGTATTATACAAGACCAGATTCCTGCTCCCCACACATGCGCACCAGCAGCCAGCTTGCGTACAGGATACAAAGAGCACCCACTCCCCGAGGCTCTCGGCTTTCAGGAGAACATACTCGGAAGCTCAGTGAGGGCCTTCTCTCCAGCCAGAGCAGGCAGAGCTCAATGCTGTTATAGGACTACCTCACAGCAGCAGGGGAGAAAGGAAGGCCTGAAAGTACAGATGATGTCTGTCTTGACACATTCAGAATTCTGTAATAAAATACAGACATCCCTCCATTTGTCAGGGTGGGAGGATCCAGAACCCCCGTGGATGCCAATCTAGCATAGTGAGCTCTCTCTTTCACTCTCTCTCTCTCTCTTAAATTACTTTATTTCTTATGTTTGTGTCTGCTTGAATGTGTATTTGTATTACATGTGTGCCTGGTACCCACAGAAGCCAGAAGAGGGCATCTGATCTCCTGGAAATGGAGGTAGCAGATAGTTATGAGTCACTACGTGGGTACTGGGAATTGAACCTGGGTCCTCTGGAAGAGCAGCCAGTGAGCCAGGGCTCTTAACTGCTGAGCCATCTCTTCAGCCACCCCCCCCCTTTTGTTTTATTTTGGTTTGTTTTTCAAGACAGTTTTTTTGTGTAGCCCTGGCTGTCCTGGAACTCACTCTGTTGACCAGGCTGGCCTTGAACTAGGAGGTCCACCTGCCTCTGGCTCCCCCCAGTGCTGGGATTAAAGGCGTGTGCCACCACTGCCCATAGTGAGGTCTCATATACACAATGGCACAGGCATTTATGTATAACCTACACACCCCTCCCTGCGTGCTGTAAACTGTATGTAGATGACCTGAAACCCCTGACATCGTGAAATGGTCTATAACAGTTATACTCCATTATTTAGGGGACAATGACAAGAAAAGTCTGCGCATGCTCAGCACAAACAAAAACTTCTGTTTTCAAACCATCATTGGTTAAAAAAAAAAGAAAGAAGGAAAGAAAGAAAGAAAGAAAGAAAGAAAGAAAGAAAGAAAGAAAGAAAGTCCACTCGTGTAGAACTTCCAGATATGCAGGGCCAAATGTACGTACGTGGTGATTTGGAGACCACAGCATCCCTGTGAGCTGGGCAAAGACCACAAGTCAGCTTCTCACTCCCTCAGCAGATCCGCAACAGGGCTTTGAGTTGTTCATCCCCTAGTCACCTGAATCACTGTGAAAATGGGTGGGGGGAATGGCTTGGACAGAATCCCTGGCAACCAGATTTTGAGCGCAGTGTGAAGAATGTCAGCCCTCTATCTACCACACTGCTAGGTACCATCTGAGTTTCTCGGAATGGGAGAAGGGAGAGATTCAAAGGTACAGAGACGCTCCTCACCAGTCTCGGGCTTTAGGGTCCTGCAAATCCAAGGATCACAGAGCCATAAGGAACTTCCTCTCCGTCCATTAACCCCAGCTTCTCCACCTCTAAAAATGGCAGCAAAGAGATACACCTGTGACTTTTGCTTCCGGAAGAAGGCATCGCTCGCCCCGGAGCCTCAGCGAACACAGGCTTCATTATTCAGGAGCTGCGGTGCTAATTAGCCTTGCTGCGGGTGCAACAGAAATTCACAGTGCAGCAACTGGCCTGCTGAAGGGGACAAGGCTGGAACATCTCATTTTGACAAATGGCTTTTGTTTACCCACGACTGTCAAACAGTCCACGACGTGCGGCTAATCACCTAAAAATAACAGCACATATGTTCCCTCTGAGGAGTGTTCCTTGTTAACAAGCACAGCGGCCAGAGGGTGCCGGAGGATGGGGGAGGACAGACTGCACTCCTCTGAGACAAACACGAGGACCCCTCCTCCTGCATCCACAACCCTGTGAGAGCTCTCAAAGGTTGTAGCATCCATCTTCCTGCTTCCCGCATCCATCTGGTCCCCAGCCCCACCAGTACACACAAACCCATCTTCCCTTATGTCGTCCTATCCCTGAACCACAGCCACTGTCCTGAGCCAAGGCTCCTCACGCGGTGCCAGGGCTGTCACCATCAATTCCCTCGCAGCTCTTCAAACCCTCTCTCCTACACGGGACCTTTATAACAGAAATCTACTGTGTCAGTTCCCCACTCAAAAGCCCCACGGCTCCCTAATCTTAAAGCAAGACCAATCTCACTTTGCGTAGCACGTTAGAAGAACCAGCCCTCCTCGGTGTCCCGTGGAGGCTTAGCACACCAGACTCTTGAAGTCTGTGCGAGCCACACGTCTGTCTGTGCACCTCCATGGTGTCCTCAGCCAGGTTCTCAGCTCTTGATGACATTTGTCCTAATGACCAACTCTAGCCAGGACTGTGATCTCAGGTGGTTTGAATATGCCTGGCCCATGGGAAGTGCTACTATTAGGAGGTGTGACCTTGTTGGAGGAAGTGCGTCATTGGGGGCGGGGCTTTGAGGGCTCCAAGAGCTCAAGCTCTGCCCAGAGTGGAAGAGTTTATCTTCCAGTTGCCTTCTGAATAAGATGTAGAACTCTCTTTTCATGGGGCTTTTCCCAGCACCATGTCTGCCTGCATGCCGCCATGCTTCCAGCCACGATGACAATGGACTGAACCTCAGAACCTGTAAGCCAGCCCCAATGAAATGTCCTTATAAGAGTCGCCTTGGCCGTGGTGTCTCTTCACTGCAATGGAGACCCTGACTAAGACAACGGCTATCCACTCCATGCGCCCTCCCGCTGTCTCACAAGCATCTCTTAGCGTTRACACGTATACAGGAGTTTCTCCTTGCAGCCTTCCCARCTGCTCAAGCCCAAAGYCCTGGAGTCTTGCTTGAACCCTTTTTCTCTCCCAACCCACAGCTGACCTGTTAACACGTGGGCTCAGGTCTGTCTTCGAAACATGCCAAGTCTCTTCAGCATTTCCACAGCACTTCCTTCCCTGATGGCGGCTCCTTCCGTTCCTGACCTGCAAAGTCACAAAGCAGGCTTCTGTATTGCTCGCGGACCTGTACATGATGAGATCCCAGAGGGTATCTGTGAAACCGATCACGTCCCTTCCACTCGGTCTCACATCTTCCAGGGGCTTCTGTTTTGGAGCAAAGCCAAAGTCTTGAAGCCAAATATCAGGATGCCCACTTAACTTCATGTAAGGAGAAATGAGCTGACACRGGAAGGCAAATGTCACACGATGTCACATTTATATGTGGATTCTGAAAATGTCAGGAAGAAAGGAAAGAAGGAGGGAGGGAAGAAAGGAAGAGAAACAGTAAAATCTTAGAATTTGTCCGGTAAGCCCAATATGGTAGTGCATTCCCTTAGYCCCGCCACTCGGAGACAAAGGCAGGTGARTCTCCAGGCCAGCCTGRTCTACAGAGCAAATTCCAGGACTACACAGGGAAACCCTGTCTTGAATATAAAAATAATAAAAAATTACCAGGGGCTAGGGTGGGTAGGTGGACAGAGGAGACGTTGGTCAATAATGGTGGCTAC
>BDUI01004478.1:6253-50534 GCA_002335545.1 Apodemus speciosus
CTCCCACCCCCTGCCTCCAAGTATATGCCCCTCCACCCAACCCACTCCCACCTCCCCCATCGATTTTCCTTTGTTGGGGCATCTATGAAGCTTTCACCGATGGGCATCAGTCGGAGGAGGCAGGCTTTAAACCAGTACCACCTAACCTTGTAGCCTCATCAGAGGCCTTGGTTCCAAATTAGCTGAATCTAGAAAGACAGAGTTGCTGTAGCCAATTTGACTGGAAAGAAAAGAAAGACACTTAAAAAGGCTTTCTCTAGAGAAAGGGAAAGAAGACTGGGCTCCAGAAAATACAGGATGTAAAAAAAAAAAAAAAAAAGCGTGTGTAATAGTACAGAAGTGTTCAAAAGGCTTGGTTGCTAGGATAAATTGTAGTGGATGGGAAAATGAGGTCTACAGGGCTATACAGAGAAACCCTGTCTTGAAAAACACAACAAAACAAAAAAGAAAATGAGGTCTAAAAATAATGCTCTGATTCACAATAGAGGTGCAAAGCTATGCTGGCACTACTATACAGTTGGGAATACTGCACATCTCTTTACTAACGAATCTAATTTGCAGCAGGTACTTCCACCCCCCATTCTGGAGACGTAGAGATAATTTAAATCTGGCCTCCATATTTCAAGGTTCATAGCTCAGTGAATATGCTATTTGCATTAATGGCTAGTGAAAAATATGTTTGTGTCTGCTGTGGTGCACAATCCCAGTACTGTGGAGGCTGAGGTATGAGGATCATAAATTTGGGGGCCAGCCTGTTATAAACAGAAAGTTTGAGACCAAATTGGGCTGCATCTTGGGAACCTGTATTAGAGCAAAATTAAATCATGGTTGAAGACAGTGTTCTAGTCTCTTCACCCAGTTTAGAATGTGACCCAGGACAAAACATTTTTGTTGTAGTCTAGACAAAGGCTAACAGTGATTCACAGTGAGTGTGAGAGAGAGGGAGAATATGAGTGAGAAGTCAGTGGGCTATAAGGATGGGTACTAGACCATAATTTGGATGAGAGAATACAAAGAAGAGGAAGGGACGACAATCCGACTTTGGTCTGGGAAGGTGATTGAATGGCAATGCCATGCAGAGTGGGGCAAGCCAGGAACATTGACTAAGCATGAAAAACATGGAGCAAGTGCTGGAGTTGGGAAGCTACAACTCTGTGCATCTCTAGAAATAGCCAGTGGAGGTGTTTGTGGCATCAATCCTTCTGTTTTCAACTTCATTTTTTTTTTTGTCCCTTGAATAGGTAGGTTGTTTCTCACATATCCCAAGGGGAAACAACTTGATTCCTTTTTAGGGAATGGTTTATAGTCTGACACCCTGAGCAATAAGTCAGATCTGTGTGTACTAATTACAGGCTAGTTTTTTTCCAATCCGTATGAAGTCCAATGCTTGACTAATACCCTTAGGGTTCTAGGGTTCTGAAATGATGAAAAAAAAAAAAAAAAAAAAAAAAAAAAAAAAAAAAAAAAAAAAAAAAAAAAAAAGGATGAGGGAATATTTCAACTATTGTCGGCCCATATCTGTAAAGTTCTGCCTTATCCATGCATGCTTGAAAATTTAAGATTGTCATCCTCTTAAGGAATCTTTTTGAATACCATTATGGCAATTAAGTTCAGGCAGAATGAGGTCACATCTCCAAAAGTTTTTATCAGACAGCAAGATGTAAAGTGACAAGCACTTCTGTCTGGCATCTCTTCTTGATGCTTTCTTTAGGGCTATAAGTTTGAGACTTTATTATGTTGGAATCAATATAGAAGGAATACTGGACTGGTATTCAGCAAACACCTATTTTACTTTTCTCTTTATTGTTTAGGATCCAGATGACTCTAATGTAGGCAATCCCCATAGTTGTAAAGTGATGAGCTAAAGTAATATTAGTTCCATCTCTATCAGCCCCACAGTTCTAGAAAAGTACATGTAGGGAAGAATTGCCCATATGTAACTACTACAAGTTATTCTGAAATAGACTGAAAGTAAACAATGACTGGCCAACAGCGGTGATGCTTCTGTGAGGGTGCTCCCCCCTCAGCCACTTTTTGCATAGCAGCCCTGGCATTCCCCTACACTGGGGTGCCAAGCCCACACAGGACCAGGGACCTTCCCTGGAACTGATGCCAGATAAGGCAATCCTTTGCTATACATGCAGCTGGAGCCATGGGTCCCTCCATGTATACTCCTTGGTTGGTGGTTTAATCCCTGGGAGCTTTGGGGTGTATGATTAATTGATATTGTTATTTCTATGGAGTTGCAAACCCCTTCAGCTCCTTCAGTCCTTGCGCTAACTCCTCCATTGAGGTCCCCATGCTCAGTCCAATGGTTGGCTGTGAGCATCCCCATCTGTATTTGTCAGGCTCTAGCAGGGCCTCTCAGGGGACAGCTATATCAGGCTCCTGTCAGCAAACACTTCTTGGCATCAGCAATAGTATCTGGGTTTGATGTCAGCATGTGGGATGGATCCCTGGGTTGGACAGTCTCTGGATGGCCTTTCCTTCAGTCTTTTCTCCATTCTTTGTTCCTGTATTTCTTTTAGACAGAAACAATTCTGGGTTAATATTTTTGAGATGGGTGGGTGGCCCAGTTTCTGAACCCTGTCACAGATCTTCTAAGTCAGAGTCAAGGAAAATGGGCCACTAGGATTGGTGCTTATAGCTGACTCCACATGCTTACAATGATTCTGGAGGAAAAAAATTAGAAACCATAGTTCAGATTATCCAGAAGGGGTGAACTGTACATGAACCAGCACCTTCAAAGTACAAAGGAAATGTTTTCCACTTTCATTTCAGAACTCAATCAGCATTCCTACAATAGATGGCCTCTTCACAGGACTTTCTTGATACTGCACACAAGGGCCCTAGGCAGGGTCTTAGGTCAGATTGCTCAGGCTTGTGTATAGACAAGGGGCCAGAATCTGCTAAGGGTTTGGTGGTGGGGAAGCCAGAGGGTCACAGAGGCCTCAGTGCAACTTTTCTAGAGGTCAAGACAACTTTGATAACTTAGGGGAGTCAGACTGTTCTTAACATAGTTGCCTACAAAGCATATTCTTTCCCAAGTAGCTGCCTATAACAGAGCTGCAAACTCAGGCCTCATGGTCCAATGCCTGCTAAAGAGAGAGCCACTTTATTCAGTCTTAGCTCTGTCTCCAGCCTCTGTCCTCAGTACAACTCCAGCATCCACCTCTGCATTCCACTACAATGGATAGAGGTGACAGACTGTATGTAGTACACCTAGAGAGAATCGATAGTTCCCCTGGGTTTGGCTCATAGAATTCTTTGCTCTTCTCCCACCAACCAAAAGGTGAAGGCATTAATCAATATTCAAAGCCCCAAAGGCAGACAGAAATTCACCTTAAAGGAAGGTAGATAGCTCCTTTGCCTTAGAAATAAATGAATAGTCAAACAGATTGCTTTTTTTCTTGTGGGAAAGATGCAAGTGTGTGTTCCAGGGAAGCTTTGGAGATTTATTAGCTGGCATTGTAGATGACCTTCCAGCAGACAGACCATCAGTAATCACCCTTTTTAAATAATGCAAAGCATGTTGACCCCAGTTTCTTCAGGCAACTGTAGGCTCTCTAGTGCCTTGGAGAGAATAAATGGAAGAAATGAACTGATGAGCATAAGCTAGCTCCGCATTTATGGTATCCTCTTCTCCAATGGAATATGGGCATTTCTAAATAAAACTCAAAGCATCAACATGCCTATAAGATTAAAAATTTAAAATAAAAACAATCCTTTCCATGGCCTTCTTCTGGCAGAGAAGCAATTAATGAGAAAGTCATGTTTGCAATTTGGAGCTGAAGGCCTCAGTTTCTGCTCATAATCAATGTTGAAGCCTGCAAATGTCCAGGGTCCAACAGTTTGATGTGAAGATTTAATTACTGGTAATTAATTTATTGGGGCACTTTAAAAAGATCGAAACAAAGGCCGGAAGACAATGTGCTGTCAATAAGGAGGGGGGCATTTTCCACCTGTTAGGAAGCTTGCTGGGTATTAATCTGCCCTGACAGGAAGAAAACAGTTTGGTACCTGACAGAGTTGATAAATGTGACAAATGCAGGCCCCACATTTTAAAATCAATAAGGAATGTTATTTTGGAGTGAACCAGGATCAAGCCAGCATACCAAACCAAATTGCTAAAAAGGAGCATGGAGACTAATTGTTTAAATGAATTCCAAAAGGCAGACAACAATTGTAAGAGGGGAGATAGAGGTGGACCAAGCTGATAAAAGGAAAATGGCTTTGGCTTGCTTCAGACACACTTTGTTCTAATAAAAAAGGATCTTTGGAATGTAAAAGGGACTTGTTACGGCAGAGCACTCATAAAATGCAGGCAAGAAATGAGCAAGCATTCATTAAGCTCTCTGCATGGCTGGTGTGCAATTTGGACCTCAAAGTGTAAACTATAAATCAGAATGGTCCACTGCTATGGAACACTTGGAAAATGCCAGGATCTTTTAGGGTAGACACTTCCAGCCATGCCTTCTGTTTTGCCTGGATCTATTTATTTATTCAACATTCATCCAGAGTCCCCGAGAGTCATTAGTGAACAGAGAAGCTTCTCTGCTCTCAGTGGTGCAAGTGAAGGAAGCTATAGGTGGGAAAATTGCGCCCCATATGATGAGTGTTATGACTGAGCAAAGTGCTGGTGAGTAGAGAGCAGGTGCAGCAAGTCAGACCTGCTCTGTGGAAAATATGGGGGATTATGGGGGTTGGGTGCACTTCCCTCTCAGTGGAGAAGGGGAATTTGAATGTGGGGAGGGACCTTGTGAGGGGAGGAGGGCAGTAATTAGGATGTAAATTGAATAAATAAATAAGTAAAATAYAGGCCTTTCTTACCTGCCTAGAGATTCAGAATAATGGAATAAATTTGAGCAGGGTTCTGGAATCCAATACCATCCCGAGTTCATAGGCAGGTTTCAGCAGTTACTATTGCACATGACTTGAACATAAGTCACTAATTTCTATAAACCTTGGTTTCTTTATTTCTAAAATGGGAACAATAGCACTCACTTCCTAAGGATACACAGATTGAATGAATAACTTGAGATCAGACAAGACCTAGTGTGTTCACAATGGTGTGGTGATAGACATACTAAATGATTTTTAAAGTTCTGAACATTTAAAATATTATCCACATTTAACAGACATACAGTGAGGAACAAAAAGATCCTGCAATTTGACTAAAATCACAAAATAAGATTTTGTATTTCCTCTTCTTTAGGTCAAGTCAAGATACCAGTTTAGTCTTCCAGTCTGCAAGGAACAAAATGCTATTGGTAGTTTAGAATTGTTACCTGTGCTTCGTGCTTTAGATTGAATCAGCAGCTGGTCACGGTCTTACCCTTAAAGGTCAAGCTGTAGAAATACAGACACATATATCAAGGTACTGATTGCAAATAGAGCTATCCAACTGGGATTATACTTCAGTTCACAAAAGCTCTTTTCTTATCTGTCTGCATCCCTCCAAACTTCATAGTAAAGGAAGACTCCAGGAAACTCCATTTTTCTCCAGTGATGAAACCTTGAATATGAAAAATGCTTTTCTTTTCTGGTCAAGGAATGGTAGTCCTCCTTTAGGTTTTAGCTGATTGTATTGCTAAGTTAAAAGGACATCACAGGAGACTAAGCATTGCAGTAGAGTCTTGAAGCACAGAGAGGGGGAACACATCAGGTTAATCACAGACCTGGGTTAGTTTCAGATTTTCTGACAGAAGATTTTTTTTCATACATTTATTTAGACTGTATCCTGTCCCAAGCAGGGGAAATATGAAGACAAGGAGAGCTCATAACCTAGATTGGATCACAATTTAACAATGAATCATTTTTTACAGATGGGACACATACTTGTTGATAATTAGTCACCAGGCTTACAGGAAGTTGGACACAGATTACTGAATGAATCCATGTTCCATATCTATGCCCTAGCCTTCACGAGGCTCCCAGTCTACAGGCTTGCCGTACCTGTCTGAAAGATTATGATGGTGGGATGGAACTAGAGAGATGGCTCAGCAGTTAGAAGCAGTTATTGCTTTTGCACAGGACCCATGTTCGATTCCCAGCACCAACATCTGGGAAACAAACATCTGTTATTCCTGTTCCAGGCTATTTGATTGGCTCTCCTGGCCTCTGTGAATGCTGCAAACATGGCACACATAGAAATGCATACAAGCAGAGCACCCATGTGCATACAATAAAAACAAAATGTTAAAAAAATTACCAGGGTAGGGAGAAAGAGCCAGACTCATTTCTCCTTGATCTTTCTTCCTTCGTAGCCACAGGCTGTGGTTCCCCTTTGGATTCTGAATTTAGTCCCTTGCTTAGGGACATAGCTCTGCAACTGGGAAGATTGCTGTATTTTCAATTATATGAAGCCTTATGCATTGAGGGAAAAATAAGACAGACAGACACTATATTCAGACAGCAATCTCATCAGCCAGGAAGGAAGGCAGCCAGAGGGTGCAGAGACAGTCATCCGTCTTCCCTAGCCCAACCCAAGAGCAAACAATCTTCCTGAATATTAAAGACCTGGGAACAATTTAGAGAGAGTCTACTCTTGCTTTCTCCCATCCTCTTCCCTGAAATGCAATTCTGGTGTTCAGAGAGGTTCTGACTAAGTAGATAATACAGCCACGTTTTTTCAAAGGGCCTTCCATGGCTTATTATCCTCCACAGCATCTAATATGTGTCAAACATTTTAGATTAAAATGAGTATGAAAAGCACACCCTCAGTCAGCTTTTCCTTTGGTCAGCAAGAAAGGGAGTAAGATGAAAATCAGCAGGAGGTGGGGGTGGGGATTAAAGTCCACACTGGAACTCTTCTTCCAGTCAGCTCTTCTTACTCCCTTGTAGTACTAATCATCTACTATGTTCAGAAATAGTATATCAGTAGTGGCACTGTTTTGGGCTTTGGACATACCACTGAACTGTTGTTGACCTTGGAAAGTCACTTTCCTTTCTCAGCCTGAATTTCCTGACTGGGGTTAATTACCCTTTTCTACTATTAGATTGTGAGACTCTAATGGGCTCATATTTATTAGATATTTGATATATGGCAGACCCTCACTAAAGATAGTCTGACAGGAGAATTCTCCTCAGAGATTGTACTCCTGTTTGTAACTGGACTCCCTTTCTACTTGATTCATTTAATGTAAATAAAATATTCCAAAATTCCTCTTGACCTTCCTTTGGGTGTTTACTTTTCGTTTTTGGTCTTCATTTTACTGCCAATTAGGAGGTTAGGCATCCATGCAGTATTAGTACAACCAGATCAAAATGAGCACATTCTGTCATCATTGAGAATCTGTATAATTTAACTGATGCAAATCCTCTGATAATGAGAGAGTTTCATGTTCCATATGAAAACAAATCTCGGGTAATTAGCATCCTCTTGTCATCAGTGTGTTCTGGCGGGTTGGCTGAATGGCTTGGGTCAGTGATTGGCAGCACTCCAAAGCCTCAGTCTGTGGGGAGTTCAGGCCTCTTTGTAGGCCGAAAGGAAATGATTTAGAAAAGGGGGATCCTCAACACTTCTATCCCCTCCATTTCGGAAGCAGTATTGCCCCCGGCACCTCTAGGCCAGTAGCCCAAACCTTTTCTAGCCACCACAGCTCTCTAGTCCACTTTCCTTAGTCTGTCTATTAAACTGGCATATCTGGGGGAGGATTTAGTATGTGACTTGAGAAAAGCCTATTTTGTTTTTTCCTACTTTCAATCTTCCCTGCTCTGGAATCTACTAGTTTTGAATTTTATGAAGGTTTTACCCCACCCCCATATACCACCATACCACCAGCAGTACACACACACACACACACACACACACACACACACACACACACACACACACGCATGCACGCACGCACACGCACGCACACACACACACAGAGGCACCCCCACACAATCCATGCAAGAATACACTCACCAACCCCCACACCACTTCTAGGTAGTTTTAAAACAGCAACAATGGGTTTGACTATAGTGGACTTGGAGCTGTGAGGGGAATCTAGAGAATTAGGGTAGGAAGCAGGCAGGAACTGGGACAAAACTTCTTGGGGTTCTGGATGCAGCTGGTGGCATGCATAATCCCCAGTTAGGAGTGCTTCCTCCTTATGTTGCTCTGCTCAAACCTGAAGTACAGGGATTTAGAGCCTAGCTATATGCCTCTAGGCACTTGCAGCAAGACTAGAACAAAAACATCCTCTGAAGTGTAACAAGAAGCCAGGTCTCTCTAATATCCCCTGCATCTTGAAACATAATTAAACTATTTCACTTACTGATCTATTAACAAAACCCAAATCTTCTGGTTTTCTCACTTATTGCCTAAAATGATAGTTACCAGCATTCCCTTCCCATTTTCTCCACCAATCTCAGTTTCTCTCCATTAAGTTTGACGTTGGCTATTGGCTTGCTGTATATTTCTTTGATTATATTTAGGTATGTGCCTTCTATCCCTGGATCTCTAATACTTTTAAAATGATTGGATGTTAGGTTTTGTCAAAGGCTTTGTCATCATCTAATGTGATGATCATGTAATTTTTCAGTTTGTTTATATGTCGGATTATGTTAATGGAGTTTTGTATATTGAATCATCCCTGAATTCCTGAGATGAAACCTACTTGATCATCATGAGGGATATTTTTGATGTGTTCCTGGATTTGGTTTGTGAGTATTTTATTGTGTATTTTGTAAGAATGTTCAGTAGATAAATCAGTCAGAAGTTCCCTTTCTTTGTTGAATCTTTGTGTGATTTAGATATCAGGGTGACTATAGCATTATAGAATGAATATGACAGTGTTCCTTCTGTTTGCATTTTATGGAATCAGAATTCTCTCTTCTTTGAAAGTCTGGTAGAATTCTGTATTAAAATCACCTGAACCTGAGATTTTTTTTTTGGTTGGGAGACTTTTAATGCTTATTTAAGGGATACAGGCATGTTTAAATGGTTAACCTGGTCTTGATTTAACTTTGGTAAGTGGTATCTGTCTAGAAAATTTTCCAATTTTGTGGAGTACAGGCTTTTTAAATAAGACCTAATGATTCTTTGAATTTCCTCAGTATCTATTGTTATGTCACTCTTTTTATTCCTGATTTTGTTTATTTAAATACTCTGTCTTTTGGTTAATATGGTTAGGGGTTTGTCTATCTTGTTGATTTTCTCAAAGAACCAGCTCTTGGTTTAGTTGATTCTTTGTATTGCTTTCTTTGCCTCTATTTGATGGATTACAGCCCTGATTTTGATTATTTCTTGCCTTCTACTTGTCTTTGGTGGGATTGCTTCTTTTTTTTTTAAAGAAGAGGTGTCAGGTGTACTTTTAAATTGCAGTTATGAGAACTTTGTAATGTCTTTATGGAGGCATTTAGTGCTAGGAATATTCCTTTTAGCACTGTTTTCATTGTGTCTCATACATTTGGGTATGCTTTCTACATTCTTTTCTTTTTCCCCCTTCTTAAAAAAAAATGAGATATTTTCTTTATTTACATTTCAACTGTTATCCCCTTTCCTTGTTTCATCTCCAAAAACCCCTTATCCCATCCTCCCTTCACCTGCTCCCTAACCCACCCACTCTGACCTGGCATTCCCCTACACTGGGGCATCTAGCCTTCGTAGGATGAAGGGCCTCTCCTTCCCTTGATGTCCAACGAGGTCATTCTCTGTTACCCATGCAGCTGGAGCCATGGGTCCCTCCCCATGGTTGGTGGTTAAGTCCCTGGGAGCTCTTGGAGGTATTGGTTTGTTCATATTGTTGTTCCTCCTATGGGGCTGCAATCCTTGGATCCTTTCTTTAGCTCCTCCACTGGAGACCCTGTGCTCAGTTCAATGGTTGGCTGAGAGCATCCACCTATGTATTTTTCAGGCACTGGCAAGGCCTCTCAGCTAGCACTTGACAATACTGTCGGGGGCTTGTTATATGGGATGGAACCCCAGTGGGGCAGTCTCTGGATGGTCTTTCCTTCAATCTTTGCCTCACAGTTTGTCTCCTTATTTGCTTCTGTGGCTACCCCTTCTAAGAAAGGACCAAAGTATCCACACTTTGGTCTTCCTTCTTGAGCTTCATGTGGTCTGTGAATTGTATCTTGGGTATTCTGAGCTTCTGAGCTAATATCCACTTATCAGTGAGTGCATACCATGTGTGTTCTTTTGTGATTTAGTTACCTCACTCAGGTCAATATTTTCTAGTTCCATCCATTTGCCTAAAACTTTCATGAATTCATTGTTTTTAATAGATGAATAGTATTCTACTATGTAAATGTACCACATTTTCTGTTTCCATTCCTCTGTTGAGGGACATCTGGATTCTTTCCAGCTACTGGCTATTATAAATAAGGCTTCTATGAATGTAGTGGAGCATGTGTCCTTATTACATGTTAGAGCATCTTCTCAGTATACCAGGAGTGGTATAGCTGTGTCCTCAGGTAGTACTATATCCAATTCTTTGATGTACCACCAAACTGATTTCCAGAGTGGTTGTACAAGCTTATAATCCCACCAACAACGGAAGAGTGTTCCTCTTTCTTCACATCCTTGCCAGCATCTTCTGTCCCCTGAGTTTTTGAACTTAGCCATTTTGACTGTCATGAGGTGGAGGAGTCTCAAGGCTGTTTTGATTTACATTTCCCTGATGATTAAGGATGTTGAACATTTCTTTAGGTGCTTCTCAGCCATTTGGTTTTCCTTAGTTGAGAATTCTTTGTTTAACTCTATACCCCATTTTTAATAGGGTTATTTGGCTCTCTGGAGTCTAACTTCTTGAGTTCTTTGTATATATTGGATATTAGTTCTCTATTGGATGTAGGATTAGTAAAGATCTTTTCCCAATCTGTTGGTTTCCATTTTATTCTATTGACATTTTCCTTTTCCTTACAGAAGCTTTGCAATTTTATGAGTTCTCATTTGTCAATTCTTGATCTTAGAGCATAAGCTATTGTTCTGTTTCATTGAATTCTAGAAAGTCTTTTATTTCTTTATTTCTTTCCTGACCTGGAAATCATTGAGTAGAGAGTTGATGGAATCTTAGTGTTAAATTTCATCTGTATTTCTCTGATAACTAAGAGTGTCAAACACTCTCTTTTTAAATGTTTCCTAGACATTTTTATCTTTTCTTTTGAGAACTCTCTTTGGTTATGTGTATCATTTTTTACTTGATTTGTTTATTGCTTATTTCTGAGTTCTTTATATATTCTAAACACCAATTCTTCATTATATGATATCTGACAAAGATTTTATTCCATTCTGTGCTTACTGATGTCCACAATTTTCTTAGCTATAAAAAACAAAAAGCTGTTTTAGTTTTCTAAGAGTGCTCTTGTTATTGTTTTTTTCCTGTGCTACCAGTGACCTGTCTAGAAAGTTTTTTCCTTTACCTCATCATTAAAACATACTTTCTACATCTTCCTTTAGCAGTTTTAAAAGTTATTCTGTGTATTGGAAGACAATCCAGTTCCCCTCACACTGAAGCCCCTTGCACACAAATTCTAAAATGTTATTTTCTCTACCCTACATCAGGACCTGTTGTTACCAGAGTGGTTTAGGTCAGTGCTTGCAGTCTAATGGCCCAGACAATCCACTTCTCAATCTCACAATCAATTTATACACTGGAGGTCAATTAAAGGGGCAGGTAAGAGTGAAAAACAGTGAAAGGATAGTTATTCAATGAGACTACACTGGGAAGAGAAAAATGTTTGAGGTTCAGTGATTGCTTCCTCTTCAAATCCATCTTCTATGCCCAGACATGAAAGTTAGGTTCAAATTTAAGAGAGGAACTATACATAACCAAGCAATCCTGGTCAAGTTGTGGTCCTTCCTGCCCATTTTTCTCTTTTAATATAAATAGGTTTATTTGAATTCCCAATATACCAAAAACATCTATGTTTTTCTGATGTTGTAATAGTTGTTTTTTGTTTGTTTGTTTTTGTTGTTGTTTTCGTTGTTATTGTTGTTTTGAGTACACTGTAGCTGTCTTCAGACACATCAGAAGAGGGCATCATATTCCTTTCCAGATGTGGTTGCTGAGAATTGAACTCAGGACCTCTGTTAGAGTAGTCAGTGCTCTTAACTGCTGAGCCATCTCTCCAACCCTCTTTTCTTTTCTTTTTTTAATGTGCCAAAAAAGAGGCAAAGACCTTTTATTAGTTACATGAATGGGTGATATTATAGAGTTCTGAGATACCAAAATAAGTAAAAAGTCAGACATGGCAAAAGAGAACAAATCTTTCTATTAGCTCAGTTTTATACAATAGCTAAGTTTTTAATATCACTCATGCTAGAATTCAGATTGTACACTTATTTGGTTTTTAAATTTTTATTTCTAGTTGACACTGGCCTACATGTTTTATAGGGTAGTATTTAATAGAATTACTATACTGGTTTCCTGTGTGAGACAAAAAGCCAATGTCTTTTGCTCTGGATTTATCTCCAGTCTCTTCAGCAGTAGTCTGATGAGGTGTCAGATCTGCATGACATCTTCTTTAAAGAAAAGTTACTCTTCTTGCTGGCACCAGGCTTTTCCTTCTTCCAGCATAAGGTTTCTAGACAGAGCAATTCTAATATCTTTGATACCATTATTTCAATAATCTTATAACCAAACCTTCTTCTCTGCAGACTGTGTTAGCCAGGAAAGCTACACCAGCACTTTCCTGACATCTACTTTTTATAATGTGTTACCAATGCTTATCCAGGAGTGGCATTCCTTTTGCTAGTCCTTTTGTTGAATATTCATAGTTGTTTCATGTTTTATTAACATTTTCTGAGATTTCCAGATGGCTAGCCCACTGAGTTGAACCAAAACCTCTTCTCTAGCCTAATCCCTCTAAACATATGGTCTTGACTTTTTCTTCCCTGAATAGAGACTTTATGTTTGTATGTGCTCTATTTCCTATCATACTTTCAAATTTTCATTCCACATGTTCACTGTTTCTCTTAAAGGGCAGCCTTTTATTCTTTTTCTGAAGGTAATCCCCAGAATTTACTGTTTTGTTTATGAGAAAGTAGGTGGTTGATTCCCTTTTCTTTTAGCATATCTTCTCAACAGACAAAAACAAGCTCTAGCCAAATTGAGACCCAGCCCTTTGACAAGCACCAATCCCTGACACTATTAATGATACTCTGTTATGCTTGCAGACAGGAGCCTAGCATGGCTGTCCTCTGAGAGATTCCACCCAGCAGCTGACTTAGATAGGTGCAGACACTGACAGATAAACAATGGATGGAGCTTGGGGACACTTATGAAAGAATAGGAAGAAGGATTGCAGCCACTAAGGGAATAGGATCTCCATAGGAAGACCAACAGAGTCAACTAGCCTGGACCTCTGGGAGCTCTCAAAGACTGAACTACTAAGAAAAAAACATACATATGTAGCCGATGTGAAGCTCAGTCTCTGTCTGGGTCTTTCAACAGGCGGAGCTGGGGTTGTCTCTTAAGCTGTTGCCTGTCTGTAGATCCCATTTCCCTAAGTGGGCTGCCTTGCCTGATGTTTAATGGGAGAGGATGTGCCTAACCCTGCAGAAATTTGATGTGCCAGAGGAGAAGGGGAGGCGGTACAAAGGGAGGGAATTTGTGATGGGAAGACCTAGAGGGGCAGTGGTTGTGATATAAAAACAGATAAACAAAAACAAACTGACACCACAAAAATGAAGAGAAATATAAAATCACTTGTTTCTACCACTCTCTTTTAAAATGGAGGCATCATTTGAATTAGCATTTAAGATAATAGAAGAGATCAAGATGAAGGGAAGGAAATTTTCGCAGGAAACACTGGCAGTTGAACAGTTCTAAATTACTCAGGCTGGGGAGCAAGTGGAATGGGGTGAGGAAACATAACGTTGACTTTGGTGTTATAAGGTCATTAAGTATCTCAGAGAAAATTGTTTGTGGTTCCTTCAACCAAGAATACGCCATTACAGTGCAATAACTTAAATCAAGAACAGAGATGTAGGAGAGATGTATAGGTGAACTAATACAGAAATGATATGAATGGAGAACATGTTCAAGATGCTACCTTCAAAATGGGGGTGCCTAGGGCAGACATACAGACAGGGGAATTGAACTTAGTAGAGATGGGGACAGGTCAGATATGAAAATACTAGGAAGACTGAAAAGATTCAAAAAAGAATGTCTTTCTATCCATAAAATGTGGGAATCTACCTATATTTCTATCTTCAGTTTTCTTTTCTGGAACTATAATATACTTTCTAAATAATCATTTGCCTTATATTGTTACAAGAAAAATATTTCAGTGATGTTGTCTGACAGACATTTCCATAAGAGACATCACACATGTGTATTCTACTAACTCCAGAAAGGTAGCCCATGACTGACCAAACTAATAATTGCACCACCATCCAAATTGGTGAGTCAGTGACTTTTATTAAGGTTTCTAGCAGGAGTATGGGTGAGGGCTTGCTTTTAGGAGCAGTAATGAGTCAAAAGCAGCTGCATCACCAAAAAGTCAAATAGAATACAAGTAATGACTTGTGAAAGTTGCAACCTTGGAGCTCTGCACAGCTTGAAGTAAGAATTTGGGAGGCCATTTTTAGATTTTACTACTACAATACACCCTGTGGTTTTCAATTATTTGCACTCTTCCTTAGAGCAAGCAATATTTCCAAGAGGCTTATCTTATCATAGTATCAATTGATACTGTTCATCTAAATCAATTTTTCATCATATCATGCCATCTAAATCTCATAAGGTAAATGATGAAAACCTCTATCCCTTGATCTTTTTAAATGATATATTATTAATTCACATGATTACCTTGTAAGTACATTGTTATTATCTCCATATTATAGATGAAGAAACTGACATATGGTGAAGTTAACTTTCTTGTCTGTCATTGGTTACAGATTAAGTTTCATAGTTCAGACTTGAGTGGAGATATGTGCAAAATTGTTGACTAGATCCACTATCTCCAAAGAATCATGTTCTAATTCTTGCTTGACAAGTAAAGGGTCCCAAACTATCAGCCATGTTTGTAGTAGTCAAACTTTGGAGATAATATTTTCACATCGGAGAGCTAGTAAATAACATCAAATTATTTTAGAGTCAATGGATTTCCTAGTGATATTCTAACAGCAGAAGTGAGAAATAACATTAAAGCAATAATGCAAAAATAAAATGACTGTTAGTGACATTAATGGAACAGAACGAGAAGGGAAAGGGGGATGGGAGTATGAGTACTGACTCCAGTTCTGCATTGACTGGATCTGTGATGTGGGATAACTTTTAGCCTCAGGTTCCTTCTTTTAAAAAGTGAAGATGAAATATTTGATAGTTTGATGATCTCAAGGTCATTTTCAAAATCTTGTAATTCTAAGAAGAGAATCAACCAATAGACAGGCAAGTGTCATGCTTTGGCATTTGATAAAGAAAAGAGATGTGTTGAATTTTGATATTTCCATCTTAAATGGAAAAATCTCATATACACAGACATATCTTCAACATCAGAATATACCACAGAGCCCTATGAAACACTGCAGGGGAAAAGCCCAGGATCTTTGAGAAACAAAAGTAATGGGGGAAGCCATTGATAACCATTACTCAAGCTGCTATATTTTTGAACATCTGCATTCTTGGGAGAGGTGGGAGAAAGGAATGAGACCTGAGAGGGAGATATATCTTGGAACATGAAAAGTGGGGAGCCTCTAAGGTCTGAATTCCTTGGGCACTGAGAAGTTGCACTGGAGTGTCTCTCTTTAATTATTCTTCTTACAAAAAGTACCAGATCACATCTTGCCTTTCCCTTCACTCCACTCATACATGCCTAGAACATGTCTTTACTCACTGTACAAATACTACATATAAAAACTAGTATGTGTCAGGTATATACTGTATGGTATAAAATGCATAGTATATAGTCTCAACTAGAGCCATCTCCCCCATTCTCTGGCTTATACTTCATGTAGTTTGCACATATACATGTGCAATTTCATCTCCTCCAGTAGTTTGTAAAAACCACGAGAAACAGAGTGTTGTACTTAGGATACAGGTATGTGATCAGGGCTGAAAGCCTTCCCAAGGCATGACTCAGAGGTATAATCACTGTTGGTACTATCACTGCTACTGTACTGAACACCATTGTCTTACTTCATCTTAAAAACCACTCTCTAGGCTCAGTTGGACTATAATCACGACTACCTGACAGTATGCTAATCCAACTCTGGAATATCCATTAGTGACCTACTATCCATCCGTGGCTGCTATAAATGCACTAGCAGTTAGAAATTACCTCTTCCCAGCTTCATTTTGCTCCTGCCAATATTGCATGAATTTATATTCATTCATATCATTTAAGTCCATATCAACTACTGGCTTGGGTATGGAAAAGAGAGGGATAGAGAAAGCAACCCTGAACTGTATTTCAATAGAGTACCTATATAGGAAAAATGGTACTTTGGAGTCTCCAGAGCCATTGGGGTCTGATGAAAATGAATCTTGAGGCGAGAAATGGAAAACAACCAGAGACAAAGTGATTACAGTTGGCCCGACCACATACTTCGGCTTGCCAAATGCTTGCTTAGAGATTATTTTCATAGAAGAGCTGCAAAGGGGAAATGCTTCCCCAATATGCTCAGTTTCCTTGACTACAAAGAGACCAAAGCGATCCAGCTTCCTGAGCCGAGCCAAATGCACCCCTGTTACTGGCAGCATGGTCTGCTGTAGAGCAACCCCTGCTCCTGTAAAGACAGGGTCACATTAGTGCTCAGTGTCATGAAGATGAATTGGCCTACCATGTACAGGTAATTGCTTGTACTACAAAGTAGAAAACATTAGAAGGGAAAGCCACCATTATTCTAAAGCAGATGCCACAGTGATCTTTCCGTCGTTTTTGTACAGAAAATTAATTATTTTTTCTCTGTGTTTACAGCCATTAGCAGTAAGCTCGGGACTTCATGAAACCACTCATAAATCATAATTGTATTGCTGCAGATCAGCAGCAGGCAACAATGTCCTTTTCTATCTTTTAAATAATCATTTTACTGTAAAGAACCTGCAAAAAAATCAGATTATCGAAGGCACTCAAATAAGTACTTGCCCAAATTGAAAGTCTTTACATCTCGATGAACTCTTACTACTACATATTCTAATCACTTCAGTCTAATACTTTATCTTAACAATTTTGAGTCTGTTACTAGAATGGTCTTTAATAAATCACTTGAAGGTGTTCATTCTGTATGCTCCAGCAGTCTGTATACTCACACTCTTGGTCAATTTTGGAGCCACCTAAAATCATTATTCAATTCTAGACAATTTGTAAGGCTGCTGAGAGCTCTCTGCTAAAATATGCTTTATCGTCTGCAAACAAGGAAATCACCTGTAATACTTGACTAATACATGAAGATGTATGTGAACAGACTTTGAAACATGTGTGTGTGTGTTGTGTAAGGAGAGAGAGAGAGAGAGAGAGAGAGAGAGAGAGAGAGAAGAGAGAGAGATTATCCTATAGGAATCAAAGAGTAAGCCTTGGGGAAGGAGTTGTTTCTCTTTCCCAGAAGTCTGAAATCTTACCCAGGCAAGACCTTCAGAATCTTTTATTACCCATAGGATAAACTGGGGAAAGAAGAAAAATTGTTTCTTTGAGTGTTTTGCTTGCTTGCTTGCTTGCTTGCTTGCTTGCTTGCTTGCTTGCTTGCTTTTTACTTCTCAGGGGTGAAAGCAAACTGAGCAGTCCAGGGAGGCAGGAAAGGGATAAGTCAAGAAATAAGAATAGTCAGCAGGGAATCACTCATGCTTTGTTGTGAAAGAATAAAAGGTGTCTATGCTGGTTGTCAGCTGAACCCCTACCCCAATTGGAATGACCCAGAAATCAAAGATAGTCACTTCTATGAATCCAGACCAAAGTAAGCATCCTAAAACCACCAATGAAAACAGTTGAAGTATGAGAAAGGCACAGATGTACAGGGACAGAAGAGACAAAGAGGTCCAGGGAAACAATCAGGTCAAGATATTTGTTGTCATGTTTTAACTCTTGGAGAGCTGAATTCTTGAACTCAATACTGTGGTTCAAAATATGTGTACCATAGTCTTTGTGATTGCACAGGTTTAGGTTTAGATTCTGGCCTAGACCTTTAAGAGTACAGTTTTGAGCCAATTGTGTGATCTTAGAACAAGCAAAATCACAGTAACTAACACCAAGAGTTGTGATAAGCACCGAATCAGGAACATAAAGTGCTCAAAACAGTGTATGAACCAGACTGACAGTTACATCAACAGCTATCATGAAAATTAGACTCTGTGAAGTAAGCTATGTAGGAAAATGGCTTTGAAACTAGAGAAGTAGGTAACTATAGACCCTGGGCAGATTGGTAAGTAATCTTAGAGCTTTTATTCACTTTAGATTTGATAATAGCGTGAATTTTTTGCTGCATAGCTGAAATGTTTAACCAAGACTGTCAAGATATCCTTAATTTTTGTGAGTGATTCTCTGTGACCATGGAGTCAGGGAAGAAGTTGTCAGTTGGCCTAACTGTAGAAAAAAGAAGCTGCTGTAAAATGATAGACATTTCAGTCTTTGCAACTGTGCCCAAATTATTGCCAGGGCACACAGACTTGCTCACACCTCTCATTCTGAAATCAAGCTGACCTAATCCCTCCTCTACTTTTGCCTGTATTTCTACTGTAGCTTCTGAAGCAATATTCCTGCTTTCACATTTATCCCCTGTTCCACAATCTATACTCAAAACTTAGGCACAGGGATTCCACTAACAAATGATACTGAGCTAATTACAGAGAGTACATTGTACCTTCCTCCTAAGCACTGACATTTTATTTCACTCTTCAAGCCACTTACTGTTCTCCCTCTTTCACAAGAAAACAGAAGTGTCGCAGATCTGTGTAGTTAAGCAAGTTGCATGTTGTACTGACTTAATCTCCTACCACCTTCCTCCTTTCTAATCATGCTACAGACACTGTCTTCTCTGCTCTCTCTTTTTTAATTCCAAGCAAACTTGTACTTCGCACATGTTGCCCAGATGTTCCTGCTGCCTGGGGCAACATCTCCCTGACTCATGCGAAGGTCACTCCTTCCCTATCTTCAAGTCTCTGCTCAGCTGTCCTAACTTCAGAAATACTTTCCATGCATTGTATATCCAGAATGAGGTCCTCATCTGCCTCATTTTTTTTTGTACTTCTATATGCTATTCTGTCACAGCCAGGTATTCTATCTTAGATCAGTTTGTTTCCATATTTCCCACACTGGAATTTGTGGAAACAGAGATTTTCATTGGTCTTACCCATAACTACATCATCTGCTCCTAGAGCTATGTCTAACAAATAATAGAGTCTCAGCATGGTTAAATGAATGAGTCTGTTTCCCTCTTGTTAGGCTCTGAGGGAATTCCTAGGTTGTGATGGTGTGCATTCTGCACAAGGCTGAATAGAATTTGTATGTAAAATCCAACCATAGGCTGCATTAATTCATTGTAAATTATTTTAAACCTATTATTAAATGATCATATCCATATGTTTTTTAGTTCAATGTCCACAGGATGGAACCCAAGCTATCCCAAACTTGTTGTTGATATATTACCTGATAGTTATTGCAAGATGTTATCTGGAAACTTGGAGTGGAAAGATTTCTGAGCTCAGCTCTAAAAACCTAACAGATGGTATGCAAATGTGATATCTGATAGTAATATCACATTTGCATAAGTACTGTAGTTTCAAAGCAATTTATTGCTTTACAAAAGGCTGGACTAGAAATGGTACATTATGTGTTTCCCATTAGTTCTTGAATGTGATTGCAGTACAGGTAATATAATGGGTGTGCATTGCTCAAGATTGTATGGTAATGCCTGTAAACCCCTGTGAAGCCACTAGGTGGATCCAGGTATGCATTGATGTAGAATGAAGCCTTCAGAAATCTGTTTGTCCTAGTTTTCTTCACTGGGGAATGATAAAATGGGACTTCATTGCTACTTTTCTGCCTTATTTCAATCTTATGAAACCTGGCTCTGCTATATGATTTGCTGTGCCTGGAACAATCCTATCTTCAACATCTTCATGTCTACAGCTCTACACATAGAATCTTCCTGAATAGAAAAGTTTTTTATTTCTTCTTTGCCTCTTTGAATTCTAGATATTCATGTAATGAATAGTAAGTTCTTCTCTAACCACTACAAATTTAACTAGTGGTACCTGTGTTATCAATCAAGTTTTTTTAGTAGCTTTTCCTATAAGGATCATATTAGATGGGATACAGGCTCTTAAATATATTGAATACTTAAAATATTCTGTACTCTTTGGCTGTCTGATGTTAGCAAGGTGACTTCACTTCTAAGGGAAATAGTTCCTTCCTTCCTTCCTTCCTTCCTTCCTTCCTTCCTTCCTTCCTTCCTTCCTTCCTTTCTATGAGACAGGTTTTGCTATGTAGTTCTTGCTGCACTGGACTCACTTTATAGACCAGAGTGGCCTCGAACTTAAAGATCCTCCTGCCCTTGCCTCCAGGGAGCTGGGATTAAAGGCAAGCACAGCCAACACCAGCTAGTAAATCATATCTTACTATCAAAACTGATGTAGTCTTATAATTAAAAGCATTCAAGCCCTCAATGCTTCAATCATAAATACATCATAAGGAGACTGAAAGAACTTTGTAAAATTGTTACCTTATCAGGAAATTATGCTGATTTGGCAGTACATATTACATGGATACTAAAACATTACATGGTATCATAAGTACATAGAATTCATACTTATTAATTTAAAGGTAAATAAGTAAAAATAAATAAACATGAAGTGTGACAAATTGAAAAACATTTATAAGGCTATATAGTAATTAAGCTGACCCATAGATGAAGTAGTTGACCAACAGAATAAATCCTTGGTTAAAGAAGAAAATAAAAGAAAACATGGACATTCAAAAGTGGTGTAATGATTGTTTCCCATCAGTCTATAGAAATTAATAGTAATTAGGAAAATGTAAGCTGTAGCTAGGTAACAAGTTAGTATAAAAAATCAGACATGGAAATAACAGAAGAAATTAGCATGCAAAGGTTTTATAACAGATATGGTAAATATGTCAAAGGGCTTAAAGGGTAATGTATATCATGGAGGAAATATAATCAATAAAAACTAAATAGAACTCTATAGCTGAACAATACAGTAGTTGGCATGAAATTTTTACTAGATAATATTAGGAGTGTGTTAAACAATTCCCCAGAAAAGACTGTTGAATTTGAGGACCTGACAGTAGAAAAATATGGAAAGAAAAAGTATAGAAAGAAAAATAACCAAAAGAACTTTAATGTCTTGTGGGACAATGTCTATAGATGAAGCAAGTAGACAATCCCTATTTCAAAATTGTGGATGTGAGTCCAGAGAAAAGCATTTGAAGGAACAATACACAAATAATTTCTTTTTAAGTATTTTTAGTTGTTTGAGGTAAACATATTATATCATTCCTTCATTTCCTGTTACTGTTTGCTCCCTGCAAAGCCTCCTTGTATCACTTCTTCAACATAAATAAAATTTATAGCCCACTTTTTGTTGTTACATAGATATTATACATGTATTCTTAACTACAACCTGCTCAGTCTTCCTTTTTTTGTAATGTTACTTGTGTGTATATCTTTTCAGGGATGACTATTTGATATTTGACAACAATTTGTTGTGTTCTTCCCTGAGGAAGAGAAAGACTATTAGGGTTGTGCCCTCAGGCTCCTCCCCCTTCTATTGGTGGTGTCCTTTTTCAACACCATATTTAGGCTTTCATGTTGGTGAAACTTATGGGTATAGTTTATTGACATTATTTTTAATAAGAGATATACTCCTTGACCCTCTTGCTATTATGATATTTCTGCCCCCTGTTCCACCATGATCCCTGAGCCTTAGATTGTGGGAGTTGTGATGAAGGTGCATTAGTTGGGACTGGGCTCCACAGTTCTCTAGTTTGATTAGTAGTAATTTTCTGTAATGGTCTGTGCTGCAAAAAGAAGTTTGCTTGATGCAGAGTGAGGACTAGACTTGTCTGTAGGTTTAAGGACAAATGCTTACAGATGGCTGTTAAGCATTGTTAGTTTAGTAAAAGAGTGTCTTTAGGATATTCTCCAAGATCCACAATTTGATTATCCCTGGGTGTTTGGCTGGGTTTCCAGTACAANATTATTGATACCCTTCTTCTGTATCTATTTTCTACCATCTTCCCTAATTAAATCCATTTTTCCCATTTCTCCTTCAGATCAGTTGTACCCTACCATCTCCCTCTCTATTGCTCTCCCACATTCTCTCTCTGTGGTCCCTTTTTACTTTCTAGGTTTCTGCAATTCTCTATGCACATAATCATATCTGAAGTATTGGACTTAGGAACTTCAGATGAGAGAGAACAAGTGATATTTGTCCTTGTGGTCTGGGTTCTGTCACTAACTATAATCTTTTTCTAGTTTCATCCATTTACCCACAAAGTTCATGATTTCATTTTTTTTTTTTTACAATTGAGTAGCATTTGATTGTGGATATGTACCACATTTTCCTTTTCCATTCACCAGTTAAAGAACATTTGGGTTGTTTCCATTTTTAACTATTGTGAGTAGAGCAGCAATGATTGTGTTCAATATGAGTCCCAACACACTGCTAAATTAATTGATAATTTCTAGAAGTTTTCTGGTAGAATTTCTGGGATATATAATGTATGGTATCATATAAACCACAAATAAGAACAGTTTGACTTCTTTTCATACTTATATTTCTTTAATTTTCCTTTATTGTCTTATTTATTGCTCCAGCTAGTGCTTCAAGCACAGTGTTGAAAATGAGTGGTGTTAGTGAACAGCCTTGTCTTATTCCTGATTTCTGTCAGATTGCTTTAAGTTTTTCTCCTTTTAGGATTATGGTGGCTGTGGGATTTTCAGTTATAGATCTTTTTTATGTTAAGGTATGTTTTCTTTAGTCCTATTTTCTATGGGACTTTTATCATTGAAACCTGTTGGGCTTTGTCAAAGGCTTTTTTCTGCATTTACTAAAATGATCATGTGGATTTTAATCTTTAAATTCATTTATGGGGTTGATTGTATGCATTGACTTTGCATATATTGAATCGTAGCTGCAATTCAGGAATAAGGCCAATATGATCGTTATAGATAACCTTTTTGATGTATTTCTGTATTGTTTTTTCTTCTCTCTCTCTCTCTCTCTCTCTCTCTCTCTCTCTCTCTCTCTCTCTCTCTCTCTCTCTCTCTCTCTCTCTCTCTCTCTCTCTCTCTCTCTTTCAAGAAAAAAACACTTTGCAGTCTAGGTCCCTTTTTTTTTTGTACATTAGGCCCTGAGTTCATATGGAATGACCTCCGACAGCTCAGGCTCTTTTCCATTAGTCGTCACAAAGTGTGCCTCTCTGGGGGGCACAGGCTGGCACTTCTGCTGAACCCAGATGCCCTTCTCTTTGGCTTCCATTTTCTTCTGATCATTCTCCTTTACCTGCTTCAGGAAGCTGTCTCTGCTCTTTGAGTGCTTGATGAGCTCGACCTCCACATTGATCCTCTTTGCCAGAATCTTGTCCATAACTTGCTTGTTTACAATGATGCTCATGGCATGCTGGGTGACATTGTAGACTCCTCAGGTTTTGCCGTGGTAACACTTATGGGGCATCCCTTTTTGAACAATGCCCATTCTCTTGATGTCTATAATATCACCCTTCTTGTAAATTTGCATGTATGTGGCCAAAGGAACGACTCCATGTTTCCTAAAAGTCCTAGAGAACACATAGCAAGTGTCCCTCTTCCCTTTCTGTTGGTCATTTTGGCAACTTACAGGAAGACAGGTGCCAAGTCCACTTATATTCTGTTTTAATACCCAAATAATTTTCAATGTACAGGAATGACTAAAATCTGGTTTCAAAAATGTTTTAAAATGTAACAATTAATTGACAAGGCTGATACAGTGAGTTATACATGTACTGCTGATATTATCCAACATTATTTTTTTTCTATAATGGATTGACTCTGTATTTGTGTCGTTAGCTATTAAAATATATACATAAGACATACCTGTTTTTATCTGTCTATATCTGTAAAATTTCATCTGATGTCTTCACCAAAATCTGATACTACTGAATATTAATGTTGTTCACTAACAAATGCGGGATCTAGCAACTAAGTTACATTCTAATATAATTCATTCATATGTAGTTTCAATATTCATGTCACTGAAGCAAGCACCAATACATAGTTTTAAGGTGCAGTAAAGTTATCCTCACCCCCAAAACAGCATCTTCTGCCCTCCACGTCCCCTTCACTCAGAGTTTGTTTCTTCATCTTGATGGACAGACTGCTGCAGAATCTAGTCCCTTATGTTCCTTCTCAGCTCAAAAGAAGTGAAACTCTCATTACCCAAATGTTCCCAACAGTGTAAGGAAGAGAGTGCCTTTTAATGAAAGTGCTCAGCAAAGGAACAAATGTTCAAACTGTTGTTGCTTGAAGATTTGAGAATATTAGGTCACTCTAATAAATCTAAGAACTCTGTCCATTTAGATCACTTTAGCATTTTCAAATAATTAGCTAGACATCTGTTCTTAACAAGAAAGAATTGGGTTTTAAGAAATCGTGATATTTGAATATTTTTAAAGCCCCAGGCTAGGAATGTAGTTCAGTGACTGAACTCTTACCTAGCATCCATAAAGTTCTGGCTTTAACTCATAATACTTCAAAAAGAGCAAATTGCAAACAAAGTATAGGCATTTTGTCTGGAAGGTACATAGAACTTGCATTAGGACCTGCAGTTCATGTACAGAACAGCACACAGAAGCATTATTGTGCTGGAATGTAATCAGCCTCACTACTAACATCATTTGACCCAGCAATAGTAATGATCCATTCTGCGTTCAGTACAGGTAATGGATGCAGGACAAATACCATACTCTATGCCTATGAGATATGAGATGACTTACTCCATGGCAACTGCTTAAGGAGATATTTGTCTTTCGAGTGCTGAGCTGGAAGACTTACGTTAGGGAGATCTCCACCAGGTTGGTTGCCCTTGATATTCTGTGTATTTGGGATCTAATGAGTTAATGTGTTATATTATTATATAATTATATAATATATTATTATATTAGCCTCCAAACATTGTACAAACTACCATTTCTACTTCTTTTTTCCAGTAATCTGTGGAGCCATTTCTTGACTTGTCCTCCATGATCTAATTTAGCCTAGAAATTTGAACAGGTCTTGTTTAAACTGGTTAATGAATCTTCATGTGGTTAGACCTACAAAGGATATATTCCATAAGAGCTCATCTCCTGAAATTTAATTCCCATTGTGAGGTGGCAGTTATTTCCTAAAGAAAATGATGCAATAGAAGGATTATCAAGACAATGGGAAAAGACTACAAAGACATCCCTGAGGTCAAATTATCCTTCTGATCAGAGTACCAAAACTCTAGCAGCATAGTATCAGTTTTGAGGCTTGGAAATGCCCATGACAGTATCTAAAGGCACACTGCCTAGAACCACCTCAAGACTCGAGACTCTGTATTATAGTACAGCAATCATCACTGTTTGACTATGTTTCAAGTGGACACTAAATCTGATGTATCACAGACTTAGTGATACCTTATTATGTCCACGTCATTAAGATCCTGCAGACATGTAGAATATAATACCCAGAGAAGCCCGTAGGCATCCGTTGAGAAACCTGGGAGGTCCAGAAGAAGCTTGTATCTGGGGTGGGGGTAGGGGTAGCTAGCAGAGAGCACCCCTACTAGAGTAAGGCCTATTGAAGCTATGGAAAAAGAACCACCATGGGTAACTCAAACAAATAAAAAGGCTAGCATGCAATTTCGGCTTGGAAAAATTGTAGTCATAAGACTTGAAGCCTTGAGAGTCAAAGCATGTGATGGACATTACAAAGCTGTGGGCTTTGGGGCTTAATTCTGTCTCTAGCATTCTCAGGATGATAGCATCAGAGCATTTAAGGTCAGCCCTATGAGATTTCAAACATGCCTTAGGCTTTCTGCTTGCTGATTTCTCTGTATTGAAATGGGAGGGTATAACCTGTGCTTATGTCACCATTATACATTGAAAGGAGAAAACTTATTTTGATGTTTTGAGTTCGTAGCTGGAAGGAGTTTGCCTTAGGTTTCAGATGAGACTTTCAACTTAGGAATTTGAGTTAATGATGGAATTAGTTAACATTTGGGGGAAGTTGGGAATGGGATCATTGCATTTTGCACTTTCAAAAGGATATGGGCTTTAGGGTCCAGGGGAATACTGCTAAGGTTTGACTATGGTTTGTCTGTGTCCTGCAATGACCCATGTGATATTCTCATTATTATAGTATTTATAGCTTGCCCTTTTATCATTGATGAGTACCTTTTCAAACGTTTATTGGCCAGTCATGTATTTTCTTTCGTTAAATGTCCAATCAAGTCTTTTGGTTATATGTATTAGATTATTTACTTACAATTAATTGAAATGTAGACTCTCTCTATATTTCAGTTATAAGTCTTTTGTCAAATGTATGCAATACCAATATACTCTTCCCTTTTGAAATTTACTATTTTCTGAAAGGTATTGATTTTATTATTGGTATTTATTAGTGGACAGCACATTTTAATTTTCTAAGTCTACCTTATGAACTTTTCTAAAAAATGGCAGTATTTTGGACTTAATCCTAATACACAGAATCATTCACTTGACATAGGCATTTCCTTCATTCAACTAGCAGCCCAGCTATGTCTATGAATGCTAACTGACCCTTTTGGCATATATAACATAGAAATACATTAGAAATGTGTCCCTTCATACCCCTTCCCAGTCTACCTCAATCAAAACCTATACTTTCACAAGATCCAAGACAATATATTCAAGGAGTTCTGGTGCTAAGGGATTATAGCTCACTACCAGCCTATCCTGTAACCATGTTGGAAGTTTTCTCCTCTATTAGTATCACACAAAGAGTCAAGTTAATGCACAATGCTCAAGTCACTCTTACATTAAGACCTTATGTTAGTATGTGAATGGATGGATTTTCATACTTGTTGTTAACCATCAATAATTAGTTTGACTTCAAATTCTCTACTACAGCCAGAGAGCCTCAGGAGAGCATCTAGATAATTTTATTTTGCATATATTCAAAAACCTGTTTCCTCCTCTCTCCTGAGACATGGATGAGTGAAGCAATGCCTTTTTCCTGCCATCTGGCTAGCTCCTGTACAAATTCAATATGTCTCTGCTCTAGAATAAACTCTATTCAAAACTCATAATCTGCTTGAACAATTACTTTCTTCCCTTCTGTGGTCTTGGTTATTGTTACAGGGCTTTAGTAGACAATATTCCTTTTCCCCATTAATTTGCTCAGCTCTCTTCAAGAAATGTTCCCGCAGGATAACGACTAATTTATATAACACAATAGTTTGCATAGAAAATAATTGTAATTGTACAATAATAATCTACATTGACATCTGCACTTGATAACATTTAAAAGGAGGTTTTACTACAGTGCTTGCTGATCACTACATTAGACCTGTGTTTATAGGAATTGTTCTGTTGTGCTACCAAAATGAGGTCTTGGATATACTTCCAAGTTCTAAGTTGAGTTGCTTTATCTTTTTGCAGAAATGAAATATTTGATTAAGCATTATAGTTAATATGTCAGTGGGCTGTGTGAAGAATTCTTCTACTTGTTTTATGAACTTGAATCTCCATTTCCTTCACCAACATAGGTAATGAAATGCCATATGCAGATCAAGTTAAAAACTATTAAGGGAATACTTTGGTTCATAGTAACTGCTCAATAAATTACATGTTCTATAATTATTATTTCACAGAGCACCCTAGCCTATTCCCTGGACCTTTGTGTATCATACAAGTGAAAACTATCTTTTATATATGAATACATATATGTGTGTATGTTTATATCCATAAAGTTTGGAATTTGGGTATCAAAAGTGGTCTTGGATCCAAAAAGAGTATGCAAAGGAAGAAATAAAAATAGCTAAAATATATATTAAAAATATTCATTGTCTTCTGAAATTAGGGAATGCAAATCAAAACAACTTTGAGATTTCATCTCACCCCAATCAGAATGGCAAAAATCAATGAACAACAGACAAGAAATGCTGAAGGGGTTTGGGGGACAAGGGAATCCTCATACACTGTTGGTGGGGCTGCAAACCGATGTGGCCATACTGGCAACCAGTGTGAAGGAGCCTCAAAAAACTAAAAATAAATCTACTATGTGAGTCTCCCTCCCTGGAATCTGCCCAAAGAACTCAACATACTATTCCATACACACTTATTGCTACTCTATTTACAACAACTAGAAAATAGAAGCAAGCTAAATGTCCCTAACTGACAAATGGATAATATATATATATATATATATATATATATATATATATATATATATATATATATATATATACTATGAAATGCTACTCATTGTAAAGAAAAATAGAGTGATGAATGTTGCAGGTAAACAAATGAAAGTGGAAAAATATATTTAGTGACAGAACCCAGACCAGAATGACAATTGTCACATGTTTTCACCTGAGGTGTCTAGCTCCAAATCTTCAGATATGAGTACATAACCTGGAGCTACTGCAGAAACAAGGAAAGGACAACAAGGAGCCATTCCATTGAGAGAGTGTGTATGAACAATAAAGTTTGGCAATAGGATAGTACAAGTGATCTGAAGAAAAAAATGGAAAGGGGGTTGTTAATTACAGAAGCGGAAGTAAAATCAGTACTAAATGAGGAAAGCAGATAAAATAAGAGTAAAAATACTTGTAAAATATATTTTTAAGTGATAATTCAGATCTGTGTTGACAAAGCTTAACTCAAGAGGCTAAGTCAAAAGCCCATTATTGGCATGACAGTTAAGGTGTAATAGTAACATTTATTTGCCTGTAGTAACTGTTCTCTCAGAGGCTACGTGCCTCAGTCTGCTAAACTAAGCTTAGTTCTGGAAGCTTTTAGCCTCCATATATTCTTATCTTGTTCCAAAATGTTTTCAGCCTGAGAATTACTGTTGAATATGCTCACCCTTTCTTGTTCTTTCTGATATCTGACTAGCTCATTCAACTCAGCTGTTATGGCACAAACTCATCTTCAAGCTGACTGATTCAATCTGGCTTCTCCTGGCTTCTCCTGAATTGCTCTGCTCATTCCCATACTAATTTGGCAATACATCCTAATCTTCTCACTTCTTCTGATTCTCTGACTCATTCTGGCTTCACTTGTGTTAGCTCGTTCCTCTCTGCAACCTGTCTCTGTAGAACTGCCCAAGTAAAACTGCCTCCTTCCTCTCTCTGCTCTGCCCCCTAAGCAGCTTTCCTTTCCTGTCTCTTGCCAGGACGGTTGGGCATATCCTATTCTGTCAAAATTTTCTGTGATTCATCACTTTGTCTTCTCCTCAATTAGGCATCATGTTTAAACATGGCTTCTGCCTCTTACAAACTAACTTTACCTTCATTGTTTGAGATTAAAGGTGTGTACTAAGGGCGAGTCTGTATTCCAGCCACAGAGATTAAAAGTGTATGCTAAAAATGAGCCACGCCACAACTAGAAACAGGCTTTTCCAGTAAAGAACACAGTCTTGGGGTTCACAGAGTGAKCAAATACCCTGCAACATTAGGGTTTCTAAATGACTCCCAAAACAATATAGCCCATTGCTGTTGCCTTTGGTTACACAAGAGGCGGAAGGTAAGTTCCTATTGCTGAAGACACAATGCAATTAAGAAACAAGACCCAGGCAGACATCCCTCATCTGCAACTTACCTGAAAGCCTACTCCCTGAAAAGGATGCATCTAAAACATAACTCCTGCACTTAGGAGGCTGAAGGATGGTTGTGGAAGAAGGGGCAAAAGATTGTAAGAGTCAGCAGAACAGGAAATAAGCTATGAGATTGTGTGTTCTCTTAGAAATGCCAGAAAAGGCACACCCATAAAGTCCAACTTAAATGCCAGTGGACATGTTAATGTGGAAAGGAACAAACTTTTGAGGCCTTAGCTCTAGACAAAGAACCGCAGGCAAAGTGGGAAAATGGTCTTCCCTAGGGAAGAGGGCATTAATCGTTTAACCTATAAGAAATGATCAACCTTGAAAACATACATATAAGTAGTGTTATACAGACTGAACAGGTAAAATTTATATACTTGGCAATATATTACATATTTTACCATTTTATTTTATTCATAATTTATGATTATATAACATATATATAATTATAAATTGTGTATTTATAATATAAAATATTATATATTATACACACAGGCATAAATATATATGATGACAATTAAAAAATAGAGGCCATGAATTGGAGAGCAAGAAGAGGTACATACATAGGAAGAGTTGGAGGGAGGAAAAGGAAGAAGGGAAAGTGGGAAATGATGTAATTTTCTTACAATCTAAAATGCTAACTAAGAAATAAAAGATCAGAATAACCACAGATAATTGGTGTGGAAGAATGCAGTCAACAAAATGATTCTTAACTGTTGTTCATTTAATTTTTTGGCTTTTTTTTTTTTTGTGCGTCTGGGAACTAAGGAGAGATGTTCATGGAGATTAGACCGCTGTTTCCAGTACCTTTGCTCATTAAGCCGCTGAAGAGCTGAAGGCCAAAGAATGCTTTTAGAACTTGTCAGCTCTGCCTACAGAAAGAAAATCATACCGATTTTTTTAATGTGGTATGTCAGAAATTTTAGACAATTTTTGAACATAAGTCTAGAGGATGCTAATAAAGCATGTGAAAGATTTTTCCCTTGTTAGGAGATATTTCTCGAGGTGGGCAGTGAGAATGCCTACTGGATCATATCATATATTTATCTGGAATAATGATCAAACATACCAATGCAGAAACTCAGAAAGGCTACTGACTTTTTAAACTGCTGTTTATTAGGACAAGAGGAAGTCAGATACTCAAGTTCTTTGTGGTATCTCTCTTAAGAACCTGCAAACTTTCCGTACCTATCCCTTGGCAGCCTTTGTAGGTCATGTTACACGATGTACCTGCCTGTTGGGATTTTATTGGAGTATAAATAAGTGAGCTTTTACTGTGAAGGCAACCACTTGGTAGAAAATCAGCTTAATAGCTAAAGGTTACTCTTAAATATTATATTGCACATTCATTTTATGTCCACCTTGGAAAAGTGCTTAGGAAGGAGGGGTGTGCCAGAAAACATGATTGATTTGAGAACGCTTTGCTGCATTTTGGTACATGCTCACATTAGACCAACACTTGAGACATGAACAACTCTCTCTTCCTGCAGCAGGAACTTTGAGAAAATGGCTGTGCTTATGCTGTTTCAACCTCACTTCTGATCCTCCATTATCAAATACAAAGTCTTTCAGCCTCTTCTTGGGTTGTTATTTGAAATTCTGATTTCACCATAAAGTGAAGAGATGGTTACCAGTCAAATTCTTCCAACATTCTAAAGCAACATGCAATCCACTCCATTCACCAAGGTTCTTTCCTGGTAACCCAACCAATCATGTCAACAATTCTTCCTTCTGCTAATACCATCACCGCAAAGTTATGATTCTGGGGAGGGAGACACACAATCTGTTGTGTTCATTTGCTAGCTGTGAGTGTTTTGACTAGTGATTTCATGTCTGAACTCATTTTTTTCTGATTGAAATTAATTAGAATACTAAAAGTTCACCTATAATCTTTGCAGGAGATTTAAAAGAAAGAGTGCATCCAAAACAAATGAACTGGTAAAAAAAAAAAAAAGACCATATCTAATATTTGGTGTAATACCTAGAATCTAGTGGTCACTTCACAAGTATTGAACTACAGTTGTTATTTCTCTAGCTATGAAGCAGTCTCTCCCTCACTCCAGGGTCTCTCAGGATCCTGAGTCCTTTTTGTCTCCAGACTCACTCATAGATAGTCCTATTACAAGCCATTCCCTGTCTTTGCGCAGGGAACTCTTGATGGTGTTCTCTAATCTCGTTCATCTCTCTTCTTTTAGTATTGCAATTGTCTGGAGGAGTAGAAAGCCACCTGTTTTCATAATTGATGTTTACCCTCATCCATTGCATCCATACTTCATGCTATCAACATCTGGAACACTCCTTATTGGCAGGGCTGCCTTTGCTATCTTGGCAACTGTCTTAAGCCTTGAGTTTTCCTCATATGCACAGACTCTTGGCTCAAGATGAACTAGGGAGGGGTGGAGGGGCAGTGTAGTTTAGTTTGTGAACCAAGACAATCATCCCAAAAATTGGCTATGGCCAAGACCTAGCTACAAAATACATAGGACATTGGTTTTTATTTCATTCACCAGAAAGATTAATGGGTTTGATGTGCTGAGCTAGGTTGATTACAACAACCTCGCAGAGTCTTTTGAAGGGAAAAGTAGATTTTTGCACTGCAGTTGCTCATTTTTAGTGCTTCAACTCATCATCTCCTTATGCATAAGCAACTAAAATACTCACTTCACTTCACTAAATGCCTTGGTTGCATCTACATAAACTTATGGTAAGCAAAAGACATGAAAAAAAATCCAATCTAGTCAAGCAAGCTTCTATAAACCAACTCCCCTTAAGGCAACCTAGTTGGTTTGTGGAGGGACTAGATGAAATTCTTTAGAGCCACACTTGCTAAAATATGTTCATATATCATGTAGCTTCACAAAGCAGGATACTATGTTGGAAGACACATGTGTCTTCCCTATATGGAATGGAATACCTAGTGCAGTGGTGAGCCCACAAACTCTGAGTTACTTTATTTTTTTTTATTAAGTATTTTAAAAGAACACACTTCTTGCAATTATTAGTTTTATTTTGCCTTACTATGGTTTCTTATCAATTTTAGGAGATAAGAAATAAAGCTGCTTTTACCCTTGTTATCTTCAATGAGATAGTTTGATAATCACTTCTCAGCAGAGAATGGGACAAATAAGACAGGGCATTACCTATGTTATGTGCCCTCCCCCAAGAAGTCCTCCTACATTTTAGGTTCAGCTTGCATACCACAGAAGCTATACAACAATATGCGTTAACTGAATGGATAGAAAACTGAATGTAGTAATATGGTCACATTTATCATACTCTGCTTAAAGCAGAAGTGTAGAGAGCAAATAACAAGATAAGGGCCTTTACCACTGTGCCTGGCACACAGCAGAAAGGCTTTCAACAAAGGAACTCCCTGCTTTTTCCTGCATTCACATGGCTCTATCCCTCCCAGGGAGTCCTGTTCAAAATGCTGTAGCAAATACTTCATTTCAGGCTGTCTTCCCTCAGTACCTCTAGAGACTTCCTCCCACGCAGCTGGTGTGCTCATTCAGATGGCAAGTGACTCAGGGACGATGTCAAGTGGGTGATGGAAATCACCGCAGGAGAAAAGGGTAGTCTGAAGGCAGAATTGACTAATGTCTCAGAGCCCATTGATCAAACTGAAGAGGTACAGCTAAAGAGATCGGGGGCTTTGCTAAATTTGTTAGATCCATTCAAAAAGATCCATTTTTCCACATTTAAATACTTTGGTAAATTAGGGAAAGCTCAACAGGAAACAAGCCGTTGTTGCTGCCACTGAGGATCTTCATAGTCCAACTTATATAATTGAAATAGGTACCATTTTCTGACTGACCCGATAGATGGACCCTCACAGATTCTTAATATCATGCTTCTTCCCACCATTTCTCTTGTCTTTTTGTATGTCTCTGTGTCATATCGCACGTTCTTGCCTTCATTGCCTTTTTCTCTCCTTCACTTTTATGAGTTGCTATCTTCCAGGTTGATTTGTTCCTATCTACTGCACTCACAGCTGGATGGTAGGCTAATACACCCAATTTCAAGGGTTTGCAAATTTAAAAAATAAAAAGGACTTCACTTAAAAGGAAATGAACTAGTTTAAGATGTGTAACTGTATAAAAAGACAATTGGCTCCTTGACAGGTGCTGAGGTTCTAGTCACAAGAGATACAAAAGCTCAAAATCAATTGGGCCATTGATGAGGATGGTGGAGGGAGTGTTTACAGTGTTTGATGTGGTCCCTGAAAGTTCTGCTATTCTATGATATTAGCAGGATCAACCTTTCCATCTCACCTATGAAAAAGCTAAGGCTAGGAATTTGAGGGGACATTGTAGCTGTGCAGGGCTTCTGATTCCTTGGCCAGGGCTTTCTTTACTAACATATAGGCTTCCTAAAATCACCTTCAATCCCATTTTCTATGAAAAATTCTCCTCAAACAAATGAATTTCTGCCTATGATCTGCTTTGTTCCTAATATAACAATTTTTCTTTCAGAAAACCTCTTCTACCACCAAATGTAATACTCATACCCCATAGAAACAATATAACTTTTAAGAAGAAATGTGTTTGTGTAAGACTACTGAATGTCCCATTTTTAATGAAACTAACATAAGGATAGGAGTTACCTAAGGAATTTTGCTAACAGCCTCTGCCTCTATTAAGTGCTGTTTATGCTTATTTTCTTTTAATTTCCACATTTGTTTATTTATTTAGTGTATGTATGTGTGTGTTTGTATGTATGAACATGTGCAGAGGCCACAGTGTGCTTGTGTAGAATAACTTGGCCGTACACTGTTTTCTCCTTTGGGGATCAAGATCAGATCATCAGACTTGGTGGCAGGTACCTTCATAGGCTGAACCACCTCACTGGCTAGATCTACCATTTGTTTTATTATATTTGTTCTTCCATTATTATTACTGGAAAGGAAACACTGTTGAGCACCTTCTTGTCTGGCCGGTAAAAGAGGAAGTATACTTGTGAGGGTGCTGATTGAGACTGTGCATGAGGCAGTGGGAGATTAACTGACCAAGAATACTCAAGTGAGTTTGTGTATAAAAGGAGTGGTGAAAGAGATCCCTAGGCCTAAAGGAAAAGCTTCAATGTGTTCTATGACAAATAGCTGTACTAAGAAGCAGAGAAAGCAAATATGTCAGACTGCAGGAACAATAGCAAAAGAAGTTCAGTTTACTAGGAGACTATATGAAATAACATTGAAGAAAGGGGAAGCTAGCTGTTGAAACAAGAGATGGCATAAAGAGCTTGTACTCCAGCCTAAAGCTGCCTGGGTGCCAGTGAGAATTTCTAAAGGGCAAAGGAGAGGGATGAGCTTCATAGGAAGCATTTATTTTTTAGCAGTATTCACTAGCTTCCCTTGTGCATTTTTTGAGAGTTGGGATCATAGAGAAAGAATCATGTGCATATGTGGATAGAGCCAGTGTTTAGGGAGGTGAGAAGAAATGGGTGATACTTTCTTTGTGGCTTGGTTATTTATGGAAAACAATGCATTACATTTTAAAAGCAAAAACCAGAGGGCGTTATTGACATAAAATCAATAGATTGGTCTTTAGACATTTGAAGTATTTGGCTAGTTCCTCATTTGAAAGGAAATACAAGAACAAGGTGAATATTGATTCCTTCTTTTAATTATGCATGAGTAAAAGCATCTATATGCCAGTGACCATTCTTCCTTCTTTAAACATAAATAAACCTAAATGGTACTCACTGTCAATTGAACAATTTCACAAGTTAACAATTCTAACATGGATTTAAATTCTTATGTAAGCCTTTAGATTCCTATGTGTGCAAACATGCATGTCTCTGCATCTCTCTGTGTGTTTCTTTTCCTTTTTTTTTTGTTCATTCTCTTCCCTCCGGTCATTTTTTTCTATTCTTTTTTTGTTTTATCTTGTTTTAATTTATTTTATAATWTTTTTATTATCCCTTAGCTGTCTATCTGTTTTCTAAGGAGAGACACAAAGGTGGTGGATCCAAATGAGAAGGGAAGGAAGAAGGAACTGGGAGGAGATTGATGAGGGAAAACAATAATCAAAATATATTGTATAAAAAATTCTACTTTTCATAAAGGAATAAGTGGTACCTGAGGTATCTAATGGAAATCTTTCACCTATAAACAAGAACAAAATGCATACATGCATACATACATACATAATACATACACACATACATACATACATACATACATACATACATACATAAACTGCTATTCCTGGTGATATAAAACTTTGTTATTTTACGTTTCCTTCCACATAGAATTTTTATATAGAATGTGTTGTGCACTGCTGTGTATGCTGATTCAACTGTCATTAAACCTATGTGTGAAGTAAATATGCTTTAACGGAAAACTGAGGCACATTAAATGAAACAAAGGTGTTGAAAATACAGTTAAAAATAAAACTACTCCTAGTTGAGCAGAGCCTATTCCTCCTTCCCAATCATCTTCCACCCATTCCCTCCTAGGTCACCTTCTACCCAGGGTAACTGTCCTTTCTCTCTCCAGAAAGTAGATGGGGCAAGGATTAGGTCCCTCTGATACAACTGTGACTGGAGGACTGAAGGTACCACTTGTAAATGAATGTGCTATGATCTGAACTAGATTCTTCTGAAAAGAGTTAAGTTTAGGGTGAGGCTAGAGATTTGATACAAGAGTGTCTAATTGAGATGAACAAACCAGCTTTCTCTAACTGGTTCATCTCCCTCCTGATAAAGGTTAGGTTGAAGTTTAAGTCTTCAATGACCCCTAAAAACCCATATACCTAAGAAGTGGCCTGAAGTAGTACTGGGAAGTGAAGAAATCTTTAGAAGGCCAGGCCTAATGGAAAGAAGTTAGACCACAGGAAAATTCCACCTGAGAGGGAATATTCGGATTGTGATACCAGAAAGCAGTCATGTTCTGCCCCCCAAGCATATATGTCAGTTCAGGCTTTCTAAAAGAAATAAATAACCATATACCAATGAAAATTCTGAGATTGTTGCTTAAAGCTAGAGTGCTTAAATAGCAATCTTAGTGAATATTATTGCTGTGAAGAGACACCATGATCACAGCAGCTGTCATAAAAGAAAACATTTTATTGTTACTGGTTACTAGTTTACAGTTTCAGAGGTTGGGTCCTTTCTCAGCATGGCAGGATGCAAACAGACATGGTGCTGGAGCAATAACTGAGAGTTCTACATCAGGATCTACACATAGTCAGCAGGAAGACAGAGAGAGAGATTGGGGCCTGGCTTGTGCTTTTGAAACCTCAAAGCACCCCCAGTGATGCATTTCCTGTAGCAAAGCCACACCAGCTAATCCCTCCTAAGTAGTGCTACTCCCTGATAAATAAGCATTCAAACACATGAGCCTATGGGGGCCATTCTTATTCAAACCACCACACTATCCATGTCCAATAATCAAGATAATCAAAGTGGATCAATAAATACCAGTTACAATAAAAATAAATTAACCCCAGCATTCAAAACAAAGGTGAAAACAGAGACTTCTCACTGCTAAAAATGCTTAGACTATATTACTATTGAATGAGTGCTCAGCTCTAGACAGGACATTCCTACCATCACTTCCAAGGTTCAGCAGAAGATGGAGTACAAATAATGTAAGGGCAAGAATATAAGAAGGAGAGATGTGAAATGTCATATGGAGGAATAAAGCTGTTGCAAATATAATCTCCCAGCAGCTGTAGTTAGATGCACTGGGTGTGCCCAAGATTGGGCTTGGCAGCAGCCAACCACAAGGTGGAGAAGCGTTCATGAGAACCCAGACCACCCTGCTGAAGGATTCAGGAAAGGGTGAGTTTTTATGTTCAAGTGTATAAAAGTGAGCCTACCATGTCCTAATGGTTAGTCTGAAATCTCTAAAACAGTGGCCAGAGATTGTCCTGATTAAAATCAGTGGTTCACAGAACAAAACAAGGCATGGATATGGAAAGGGATGTGTTGAGATGAGGCTAGATGATGAGCGTGAGAAGGAAATGAAAGAGTATAGAGGTGAGTGAGTCTACTGAATGCACTAGAGACATGTAAGAAACAACAAATCTTGTCAATTAATAAAAGGAAGCCACTTGCCCTAATATTTTTTTCTGACTTCTCCAACTTTCCTTGGCCTATATTTCAAGTCTTTAGATCCTCATGTACTACAAGCTGAGATTTGACATCCTGTGACTATACACTGTTAATCCTGTTATGATCATTGTACTTCTTCCAAGTGATAAAATGGGCTTTAAAGTCTGTTCCCTGAATGTTTTTGCTTTTATTTCATGATTACTAAATATCAAGTACTGTGCTAATCAATTTACATGCATTGAATGTTTCATTAATTCATTATAGCATATTAAATATGGATATCTCTCACTTTTCATAGAAGAGGAAAATTATTGAAAAAGATTACTGTCTTAATTAATCAAGATCATAAAAGTTGGAGCCAGAGAGATGGCTCTCCAGTTAACAGCATTGTCTGCTTTTCCAGAGGATCTGGGTTTCATTCCCAGTACTACACATCATCTTGGAAGTATCTGGCAATCCAGTTCCTATAGATCCAGACCGTATTTTGGCCCCTGTGGGCATCAGATATGCACACTGTACACACACACACATACACACACACACACACACACACACACACACACACACACACACACAGCAAAACATCTATACTTAGAAAATAAACATCATCTATTTTTAAAGGATCATAAAGTTTCAGAATAGTGTCTGGAATTTTTATCCGCCTCATTCTTGTGACTTAACTGTTAAGTGACACTCTGCTTATTATCTTACTATGGTTCCTTCCAACTCCCATGTTAATTTTGTTTTAGCAGCAGTATCAGAACTTCAAAATCCCTTATGGAAGTAGTCAGTGGAGGAATAAATAAGCCCACAGTTGACACTAAATGTCTGAGTCATATGGGAATTAGGTCCACTAGGAAACTACTGTGGCTAAACATTTGGAGAAAATATAAAATAAGAAATACTTACTCTTCTGCTATTTAGCCTAGGCTCCCAGTATTCAGAAAACATTTGCATAATCCATGGTGTTTTGTTTTCATTCCTTTGGTGCTATAATAACTCTGGGAGTAGAACATGGAGGTGGATAAACAGTCACACAAAAAGCCTGACTTTAGGAGATGTCTTTCTTTTTGCTGGATGTTCTTCAGTTTCTCTCCTCAAATTCTTAATGATTATTAAACAAAACACCCATATTTCCATTTTGTACTTGACCACATGGCCTCAGAAATTACAAGGCTCAGATTCTCTCTATAAAATGGGGATAGTAATGTCTACCCTACATACCTGAAAGGGTATTATTAGAATCCAGTGAGCTAATCTATCTACTACTTTTAAATCTGATTCAATTTTGGGAGGTAATTGTAATTATTTAGGTTCCAGGACCCTGCATATTAAATCATTTTCCTATAAAATAAGCAACTGTGAATATAAAAACAACTAAATGTAAGAGAAAATGCACAAGAAGTAGACCAAACAAAATAGCACAAAACCTTGTAGAGAAGGTATCTATAACTGTAGTATTTTTAAGGTCTTGTTTCCTTACTCACTGTTTTAAATAATAGTCAAGATCACATAAGATCTCAATTCACACCACTCAGTATGTTACCTTACGGCACATCATCTCAAYGTCCAAAAAGAAGTGGAGATAGTTGAAAGGAATCTATGGATACATGTCTAAGTTCTAAATCCCTTGCACTTGTCTTTCTCCTCTCCTATTTGTTGACAGCTTTAAAAAATTCTTGTTGTTTCTAAGGAAAAAAAATACATGAACTAGCATTTTTTTTTCTGTATGTGAAAAAATCTGTCAACCTGCCACTCTACTCCCCTTTTCTAGGTAAACAGCATTTTTATTGAATTAAAAAACAAACAGACAAGCCTGCACCCCACCAAAACTGCTAGTTTCCTATCTTGGCTGGTGTGAGGTGAGGAACTTAGCCAATTTATAGGTCATATTCTTATATAAGCTTYCTTTTATCTTTTGTGGCTGTTCTGACAGTGTGAAGGAAAATTGATCTATATAGTGGCTTCAATTCAGTGCTTGTATGTCTTAATTCCAGAGCAAAATGCACAATATGTATTCCTGCCGTATGGGATTTACATCTATTTCTTTCAATTCTAGAATTTGCTCCTTAGAGAAAATATTATATATCTATTTTAGTAGATATCTAGGGGGACCATGTGCTATTTTACAAGTTTAAGGATAAGAAATTTATCAAAAAATTGCTAGAGCTATCTCATATCCATGAAGCCCGCTTTGGAGGTCAGAAGCTTAGCCTAATTCACACATGAATGATCCCAGCATCGAACCAGCTCTATGCAGTTTGACCATTAAGATGCTCTGAAACAGTGACCAGCCATTGCTGGTTGTATTTCCTTCATCGCATGCACATGCTTATGGAGTGTAAAATTTAAAGCAGAAAGGTCAGTTTGCAGTTCCCTACATTTCATTCCATTTTGTCATTTCACCAAAAAAAGATCCATAAGTGCATCTTCACATCCCTAAGGCTTAGCCTCTGGTCTTATCACAGATCCTGCCTTAGCAGTTTGGCTATTTATTAAAAGGCAATAGTCCTCCTGGATTAATGTCCTCAGAGGTGTTTCACTAGATTTGTCAAAGTGCTCTAAGGTTGATTCGTCCAGGTGCTCTAAGGCTGATAGATTGAAGCACTTTAAAAGGTACATATGTGCTCAGCATTCAGCCAAATACACCCCGTTACAGCATTAGTGACAAAGAGGAAACAAACCAGAATGATTCCATTTATTTTCTAGCTACTCTGCTCTTGCCTCGCTGTTCAGGTGCTGAAATGAAATTTGCTGATGACAAGACCAGAAGCCTGCACAGGCTCACTACACAGACGCTTCTTAAGGAGATAGCTCTCTAAGAGCAAGGAAAAGTCTGGAGCAGGGTAAGTCTGAATGCGAGGATCATCCAATGACAAATTGGTCACAAGGTAAGTTTCTATTGTGTTATCTGTAAAAAAAAAAAAAAAAAAAGGTTGAGTTCCTCATCAAAAGGAGGCTTTGCAGTGGGAAGGTAGACACAGCACTGGAAGGAAGAGCAGCAGTGTAGAGGCCACATAACCAGATATCCTGGCCTGAAATTTGGACTTAAATTTATTGGTTGGTTGACCTTGAAAAAAAATAACTAAAATATTTTGTTTTCATTCTCACATTCACGAAAATGGGCCAGTATTAGTACCAACTTCACAGCACTGTAAAAGAAAATGAGCTCAAACAACAACAAAAATCAGTGAAGTATATGTCACACTAGAAACGCTTAATTAGTCTGGTATTATTCATATTATGGTACATAAGTGAGAGGAAGTACAGCGTTAGTGATTAGAGTACTAGCCAGTCTTGGAGCCACAGAAAACTCCAARTATTATTAGTCCCTTACCCATCCCACTGCTGAGCAATCTATCACATCCTCTTCATCTGGCTGAATTTTTGATGAATGGAATATTACCTCCTTGTTCCTCACTATATACCTTGCACTTTCTGCAGCTCCTGCCTTTCTTTATGGTACTTTTCCAAAACGACAAAGCATAGCCACAGCTGCAGAGCACAAGCAGCTCCATACATAACACGGCTCTACATCATTCAGAGTACACCCTTCATCATCACCTCCCACAGGTACACAAGCACACTTTCTCAAACTTGTTCCAGGGCCAGTAAATACAATAATGTCATTGACAGCATATAGGTTTAGCATAGCATCATCTCAGGTCCATTTTGTTCCCAAATAAGCTACCTTTTCAACATTTCTGTGTATCTTGTCTCTGACAATAGAAATAGTGTGCTCTGAATGGCTTTGCATGTTCCTCTCCTGCAAGCTGCCAAGCAAATAAAAATGGCCATCTTTAGCTGACTGACTGAGACATTCATTACCTGGAGTTCAAAGCCCTTCACTTTGCACTCTGTGTGGGTGCCACATCACAGAAAAAGTTCCTTCCTGCACCACAGTCACTACAATAATTGCTGCCTCAGAGGTCAATGTAATATTCTAGCATGCAACATGAGTGATCTGAATTCATCTGCCTTAGGGTCTCAGTTCATTTTGGTGCCTGTGTAGAATGTGAGTTGTTCTAACAAACAGAATTTTTTCCCTCATAGTTTGAGTCTGGCTACTGATTCCCTGTACAGGAACTGAGACTATAGTAAGAGCTCAAACTTATTTGAATATCCTAATCCTCTGTAAAATTGATTCTCGTCTCAGACCATTGGCTGAAGACAATAGAAAGCAGTAAGGGCTATTGCCTGATGAAAATTCAGTTGAAGAAATGAGTACCATCTCCCCATTTCCAGTTGTCAGTTTACATCATGGCCAGGGCTGTTGAGTCTTTACTTACTATCATATACTCTTGAACTTTCCTTCACATTATGAAAACTCTTCCTTCTTAGGACCACCCCTTACTTGCCTAAAATCCTATTGTGAAACATCATGAAAGTCAATTTACCTCTCCTGTCTGAGTCTCAGTTCTTATTAGATATGTAAAGTGATAGAGTGCTTTTGAATGTCTTCTTCAGTGGGATAATCATTTACTGTATACCTACTTACTTCTTAAATAACAATATGCTATTTGTGGTTCTGAAAGTTACCCTTGACATGGGAAGAATCCGTTCCTAAACTCACTACAATTGCATGGACAAGGACAATGACTAGTGAGAAAGAAGCCCCCATGAAATCAGATCTCACTTTCTTGTATAGATGAAGACTCCAGAAGGCTGGAGCCATTACTTAGATCCCTAAGACAACATGGTGAAGTATAGGGGGGAAATGACCTTGCAGTTGGAGAACCTGCTTTCTAGGCAGCCAAATCATATCTTTTCTCAGGATCATTACCCTCTTTGAAAAGAGAAAATTTGACTAAGTATCACCTAAGATCTTCTAGTTTGGGTATTTTGTTGTCCTCCATAAGGGTTTCACAAACAGTGTAACTCAATAGAGTCTTAGGCCAGCATTTGGTTACTGGAGGAAAGAGATTAATAGAATTATATGACAATCTTCTCTGCTCCATGGAGTCACTCAGAGTTTATTATTGTTGGCAGGCTCACCTTTGTGTCTAGATGATAGGATATTCATATTATTGTTCTATTTGAATATGAGCACCATTGACAAAGGAAAAAAACACAAAAAGATATGAATTCTTCCCGGCTGTATTGTATGCTCCCACTCTAAAGCAAACACTGTGATCTTATAAGCTCATAAGTATAGAGGGCTATGTAAAATAGAAGGCACTATAGAAATGCGAGCAGCTGCTCAAATAGCAAACCATTCATCCAGTCAGCAGTCCTGATGAAGCACTGTGTTTGACTGTTGCGATTTTTCTTGAAATAGGTAATTGATCACAGTGCTCATGTAACCATAGGAAGATTATCCAGCTTACTGTATTTATAACCTCCTCCCTGCCTAAAAGAAAAAAAAAATAGCTATCTAGCCTTTTAGTCCAGGAACACTTAATTTGGTTTGATTACATTTTAGACTTTTCTTTTTAAAAACAGCAGTCGTTTTTTAACTTGTAATCTGGTTACCTAATGCCTTGCTAAAATGATTAAAATTGATTAAAATGAAGAAGCAATGCCTTGAAATGAAAGAAAGAGGAAAATGATTGGATTTGTAGGTTTTAGACTATCCTTGAGCAAAGATTGAATTACCTTGATCTTGATTGAATAAAGGACACTCTAAACAATTGTAAACTTATTCAAAGTCGAAACTGTGTTTTTCTAGGATGCCTGGGCATGAAGTCATCACTGTCACTTTTGTTTTATAAGCACAGATATTTTGTAATACATAGATAATGTGCTTTATAGAGGGTTTTAAAGCACTTGCATATTTATTTACAAGTGTTTTTGATAACCCAAATAAAAAAGGCTTAGTAGATTTGTAAGCACTTGCATTTTCCAATTTGAATACAGATTTATGACCTGAGAGTCTCTAATTTACATAACCAAGAGGTGGCAGTACTACATCCACTATACATTCACTATGCCATGTATCACATAACAATAAAAATGAAGTGTGAATAAAATATGTAAAATATATTTCTCTTCCTTCAACATTACTACAACAGAGAGCTATCCTAAATGATTCATTAAATTATGAAGCTTCCTTGTAAACAACAGTCATCCTTTCAAGCTAAGAGTTATGATTTATTACTACTACTGAGTTTATTACAACTCTCAGAATTCACAAACATCTAGGGTGGTTACCACTTACCTTTTGGCAAATCATTCACATCCTTTCCAAATATATATTAAAATCAGTTCTAAAAAATTACCAGATGCCCTGAAGGAAGACATTTTGTTAATGCAAAGCAAAAACAAAGAAACAACCCCCTGCTAAACCAACAACAAACAAGCAAAAATACCCCATACCTCTCACCTCTAAAGGAATAAGAAATAATTTATTCCAAAGCTAAACTTCAGTGACCATGACCTGGAAACACTCTAATATAGCAAGAGTTTCATGAAGTATGCTTTTTTAATAGTAACAGAATGAAGAATGTCATAAATCAAGATATTTTCCAAATGTATTGGTGTAGCATCAACAAATAACAAACAACAGGATTTATTTGCTGTTTGATGGTATTTTAA
>BDUI01004478.1:51466-68116 GCA_002335545.1 Apodemus speciosus
ACTCTGTAGACCAAGCTGGCCTCGAACTCAGAAATCCGCCTGCCTCTGCCTCCCAGAGTGCTGGGATTACAGGCGTGCGCCACCACTGCCTGGCTAACATACTCATTTTAAATCATGGCCTTTTGGTTACCTTCCAAAATATTTTTGATCATTTGGTAGCTGTAGCACATAATCTATGAGTTGAGATATAGTCCAATTATTGTTTACCTAAGCTACCCAAATCTCCTTTGTTTTATTTTCAGTTTCTGTCTATAACCAGTCTTGGATATAAAATATGATAGTAGAAACCAAAGGTAGTTAAAAATTGGATGTGTTGAATTACCTGTGTCCTGTAAAACTACTCTTAGTATAAAGTCAATACCATGAATGCATGTGAACAGTCAGGGGTATGTATTGCAACAGACATTCTTTTTAAAATTTAATTTAATTTTTTTACATATTCATTTCTATCCTGCTCACTGCCCCTCTCATTCTCCCTCTCCACAAGCCTTTCCCCTTCCCTTTTCCTTCTGAGAGAGTGGGGGCCCCTGGGTAGCCCCCCCACCCTGGCACTTCAAGTCTCTGCAAGGCTAGGTGCTTCCTATCCTACTGAGACCAGACAAGGCAGCCCAGCTAGTAGAACATATGCCATATATAACCAAGAACATTTGGGATAGCCCCAGCTCCAGCTGTTCAAGACCCACAAGATAAAGAAGCTGCACCTCTGCTACATACGAGCTGGGAGGCCTTGGTCCAGCCTGTGCATGCTCTTTGGTTGGTGGTTCAGACTCTGAGAGCCCCAAGGGTCCAGGTTAGTTGACTCTGTTGGTCTTCCTGTGGAGTCCCTATCCCCTTCAGGACCCACAATCCTTTCTCGTATTCGTCCTTATGAATCCCCAAGCTTCATCCATTGTTTGACTGTGGGTGTCTGTATATGTCTCACTCAGCTGCTGAGTAGAGCCTCTCAGAGAACAATGATATCCTGTCTGCAAGCATAATAGAGTATCATTAATAGTGTTAGGGACTGATGCTTGCCCATGGGATGGGTCTCTAGTTGAGCTGGTTATTGGTTGGCCATTCCTTTGGTCTTTTCTCCATCCACCAAGCCTGTAATTCTTGTAGACAGGATATATTTTGGGCTGAAAATGTTGTGGGTGGGTTGGTGTCTCTGCAGCTCTACTGGGGTTCCTGCCTGGCTACAGGAAGTGGCCTGTTCAAGGTTCCATATCCCCAGTGTAGTGACTCACAGCTAAGATTACCCTCACTGATTCTTGGATACCTTCCTTGTCCCAGGCCATGTCTCTTCCTGGGGATGCCCCCATCTCCTCACCCCTATCAGTTAGAGAGTTCTACTCGTTTTCCTGGCTATTTAGCCATCTCTCCTGTCCTTCTCCACACCTGATCCTGAGTTCCTCATTCCCCTCTCCATTCCCCTCCCACCCAGTTCCCTTCCTCTATCTGCCTCTCGTGGCTATTTTATTCCCCCTTCTAGGTGAGATTCAAGCTTCCTCTCTTGTGCCTTCTTGTTTAGCTTCTTTGGGCCTATGAAGTGTAGCCTGGGTATCCTGTATTTTATGGCTACTATCCACTTATAAGTGAGTACATACAATGCATGTCCTTTTGGGACTGGGTTACCTCACACAAGACATAAAGAGATATTATCTGTCTAACAACATGTAGTTCATAGCCTGGGATTTAAATCTAGGTCTGTTATAGGTTGAATGTCGAATGCCTCCCAAGGCCCATCTATTATAGGCTTAGCCACTATATGAGCACTAATGGGAGATGATAAGACTTTGAAGAGTTGAAGTTTATTGGAGAGAATTTTAGACATCAAAATGGGTTTTCTTTGAAGGGAATGCTGTTGTCTAAACACCTTCTTCCTTTTTCTTGTTTCATAAATGTCATGATATCTTAGTTGCTATGCTGTTGCTGTGAAGAGACACCATGAGCAAGACAATCCTTATAAAAGGAAACATTTAAATGTGCTACCTTACAGTTTCAGGAGCTTTATTCCATTGTCATCATAGTGGGAAACATGGCAGTAGGCAGAAAGGGAGGCAGACATGTTGCTGGAGAAGTAGCTGAGAGATAATTCTTGGTCCACAAAGAGAGAAGAGGGAGAGGGAAGGAGAGGAGAGGAGAGGAGAGGAGAGGAGAGGAGAGGAGAGGAGAGGAGAGGAGAGGAGAGGAATACAGGGTCTGGTATGCACTGTTGAAAGCTCAAAGTCTACCTCCAGTAACAAACCTCCTCCAACAAGGCTACATTTTGTCCACTAAGGCCATACCTCCAAATCCTTTCTAAATAGACCACCAACTGGGGACTGAGCATTCATATATATGAGCTTATGGGGGGAGGCATTTATGACATCCCTGCTTTCCTCTGTTATGTGCTTCTCCAATGATGATTCCTTGACCATAGGCTCCTTAACAATGAAGGCAGCTAATTTTGGATGGACACTTCTAAAATGGTGTACCAAAATAAATCTTTCATCTTTAAAAGTTCATTACTCAGGGTATTTTACTACAAGAATAGAATTTGTTTGACTGATACAAAGTCTTTCTTTACTCTAAATTTCTTACTTGTTCTACTTTAAAATAAAAGATAAAATGCAAATGAGTTCCAAGGATAACTTGGTATGTGGAGGCATACTTGACAAATAATCCTGAAGTTCTCCAAAGGCATAAAATTGGACTTTATGATTCTGGCTGATATTTCCCTTAAAAAAAATAAAGATCATGACTCCATAATGTCTCTTCTCTATTCAGTAAAGAATTTAAGTCTCTATTATGAATAGTGGCTAATCCAGGAGGAAATAGACAAACACAAACCTGATTTAGAAATTTATGAACCGACTTCTTTTAAAAAGAAAATTAAAGATTTTGTCTATCTAGTTCCTTAGTGTGTGTGTGTGTGAGTGTGTCTGTGTGCGTACACGCATGCATGTGTATTTGTGTGATTCCTTGATAGCACTCACAGTGCTAATGTACCCCAGATGCAGTGATGTTAATAGGTTACAGGAAGATTTTAAAGAGTGATATTGGTTTCAAGAGCAGAAAATCTTGACTTTATGCATTTGTGCACAAAGGAACAAATCATTAAAGATTAAGATAGAAGATAAAACAATCAGAAACAGTAGCAACCTATAGAAATAGAGAGATAAAGATATTATTTGCAAACATTTGTCATCCCAAGGACTATCCCGTAGACCCAGGACTACAGAGCATTCTTCCCCTTGGAAAGGAAGGAGTGGGTGCAATGAGGCAGAACCATCTATGAAAGATGACAATTAAAGCAAACTCATTTTTACTTTATACCAAAGATATGATTTATAACCTAGTCTACAAAGACTGAAAGACCGATGTGCAATGATGAAGACTTCTATGCCTTGAATTATTAACTTTGTCAGTCCCTATTTTTAAAAAGTCAAGTTAATGTGCTGCCCTGGATGTCTGAGCCTCATTTTCATCTGCAGAAAGCAGCACCAAGGATGACAGCTTCGTTTCTCTTCTTTGTTAAGTAATGAGCAATCTGTAAACAGAAAAGAGCACATCTAAGGAGAAAGACTATCATTATCAGTTCGAGTTTTACCTCAGAATCAAGTTTTCTTTGGAAAGCTATATATTAATTCTTATCCATCAGCAATACATTAGAAATTTATTGCAAGATGGTCTGTTGGGTTTTGCCTTGTGCTATATAGTCCTGATGAGTACAATAATATAAAAAGATTGGTGCTTTTATCTCAGAGATTTCTATTCAGATGACTGTAATTTTAGAAGTCCATATTTTATGAACAAATGTAAAAGTAGAGTTGATATAAAGGATGGACATTTCAAGTTTTGTTATAATGTATTACAAASACATCATTGAGGAAGATTTCCAAATAGACTCATACACATAAAAGAAGGGATACAGATATCTAAGGATTCAGTGGGAGAACATTCTAGGCATGAGGCAGAAAATGCAGTGTAAAGCAAACATGCCTAATCTGTTGTAGGGAGAGTGAAGAGTGAGGAGCAGAAATGGAAAAAATCCAAAGCAATTAGAGGTACAATAAAGACTTAGAAGGTCATGATAACATTCAGTTTTATTCTAAATACAATGTGGAAGTGTTCTAGTTAGTTTTGTGACAACTTGACACAACCTAGTTAGGATTATCTGGAAAGGGGTACCTTCATTTTGGAAAATGTCTTCATCAAATTGGCCTGTAGATAAGTCTGAGGAATATTTTATTTATTAATTATTTACATGGGAGTGTCCAGTCCATTGTCGGTACCACTGTTCTGGGCAGATGGTCCTTAGTTGCTTAAGAAAGCAGGCCAACCATGAATCATGAGTGCCAGAGACCTGGTCCTGAACCTTACATACTACCGTACTTGGAAAAGCAGGCCCTGCACCTCACCTGGGCAGGAGAGTAGAGCTGGTTGCATATGAGCCAGCTCCCAGGGTGTGAGTGTGAGAGAGCTGCTTCTGCCTCTTGACTACAAGGCAGTGGCACAGGTGAGGGAGAGGAGCCCTCTTCCCCTACTTTGTCCCTCGCTGCATATGGCAGTTTGGAGAGCTGGCTCTGGCGTCATGAAAGTGGGAAAAATGGCCGTGTGTTTCATGAGCTGCAACACTCTGCAGAGCAGACCCTATACCTCACCTGGGAAGCAGCATAGAGTTGACCATGGTTGCAGGAGTAACTCACTAATGAGCTGGCCCAGAGGGTGTGAGTGGGAGAACAGGCAGGCTGGCCAGCTCAGATAGCTCTCAGGCTCAGACCAAGGCCTGTGAATTGGCCCACCCCAACATCTACCCCATCTGTGAACTGCTGGAGTGCATGAAGGGGCTGGTCCTACCTACAGATCCAAAACTACAGGATCTCCATGGCACTGGGCAGCAACAGGATATATAAAAGGAGTCCTAGTGAGGTTCCAGGATTGATAGAGTAGTAAAAGCCAAGGGTCTTGCACCGGACCAAGTCATTGCAATGAACATTTGCAAGCAAAGAAGTGAGGACAAAAGCATATACTAAGGGGCACACTGTAACACACCACACCTGACACAACAAGATGTTTTCCTCTGTAGAGGGGAAGGTTGAAACAGTGAAAGGTTGGTATGAGGGGGGGGGGGGCTTGAGTCAGATCAGGGTACAAGTTGGGAAATTCACAAAGAACTAATAGAAAGTTAAAAGAAAGCAAGTATGCCAAGCAACCCTGGAAGTGTGAGCCAGTAAACAGTATTCCACCTCAGGCTCTGCTTCAATTTCTAGCCTGACTTACCTCAATGATGGACTAAGCGTGGCATGTGTAAGCTGAAGAAATCCTTTCCTTGTTTGAGTTGCTTATAGTCATGGTCTTTATCACAGTAATCAAAGTCAATCTTGGGGGAAAAAGTGTTGCTAGTTTAAGAAAGGTGGCAAAAGGCTTACATTTCTAAGCGGCAGCTAACTGTTCTGTGGAAAATGGATAGCATTGTGAGGAATGGGAGAAACCGACAACAGTTAGGAGATATTCCCATGATCCTGGCATGAAAGGATGTGGGTTTAGGCAGTAATTGCTATCAGAATGACAGTAATAAGTGCTCACATTTGATATACAGGTTGAGATAAAGCTTATGCAGTTACTGGATGAATTGGTTACACTGTATATTGGGGGTAAGGGTTGTCCAGGATCATGAGATTTTATGTATACTGGAGTAGTATAAGGCTTGAAGTGACACTAGCTCAAACACAGTACACTATGAGAACATAGTTTGGAAGAACTCTAAGTTCATGTTCACTTATCATCATCATCATCATCATCATCATCATCATCATCATCATCATCATCACCACCACCACCACCACCACCACCACCACCACCACCACCACCTTTATTATATGTTGTTGTTATTTAGGAATTTTTTTCATTTTTATTGGTTATTTTATTTATTTACATTTCAAATATTACTCCCCTTCCCAGTTTCCCTTCCACAAGCTCCCATCCCCTCCTCCCTCCCCCTGCCTCTATGAGGGTGCTCCCACACCCGCCTACTCACTCCTACCTCAGTGGCCTAGAGTTTCCCTATCCTGAGTCATCAAGCCTCCACAGGACCAAAGGGCTTCCATCCCAGTGATACCAGATAAGGCAATCCTCTGCTATGTATCCAGCTGGAGCTATGAGTACACCCTGTGTACACTTTCGTTAGTGGGTTAGTTACTGGGAGCTATGGGGGGTCTGGATGGTTGATATTATTGTTCTTCCTATGGGGTTGCAAACCCTGTCAGCTCCTTCAGTCCTTACCCTAACTTCCCCATTGGGGTCCCCACACTTAGTCCATTGGTTGGCTGTGTACATCCACATCTGTATTGGTCCTTTTCTGATAGAGCCTTTCAGGGGACAGCTATACTGGGCTCCTGTCAGTAAGCACTTCTTGGCATCATCAATAGTGTCTGGGTTTGGTGTCAGCAGAGGGGATGGATCCTCAGGTGGGGTGGTCTCTGGATGGCCATTCCTTCAGTCTCTGCTCCACTCTTTGTCCCTGCATTTTTCCTTTTGACAGGGGGAATTCTGGATTAATATTTTTGAGGTGGTTGGCCCCATCCCTCAACTGGGGGACATGCCTATCTACTGGATATGGTCTTTACAGTTTCTCTCTCCCCTTTTGGGGGTATTTCGGCTAAAGTGTTCCTTGTTGGGTCCTGGAAACCTCTTAGGTCCCTGGCATCTGGGACTTTCTAGTGGCTACCCCCAGTTCCCCCTCGCCCACTGCTACACACCTACTTTCAAAAGAAGTAGAGGGAGAGAGGAGGGGGAGGGAAAAGGGGGAGGGCTAATTGTTTAGGATTTTTGAGAAAAGGTCTATCAGTATATTATATTACAAGGTACCCTGGAAATCACAAATGGAGCCAACAATCTTGGCTTCCAATTTGTGGTTCTCCTAGCTAGACTTCGACAGATACAAGTGTGTGTATCCCAGACTGGGAGGACTGTAAGTTCTTTTAGGCATGGAAAGGTGGATGTTCACATTAAGTATTTAAGTAAAAATGTTGAAGCAGCAGTTGGAAATACGCACTTAGAACTTACATAAAATATGGTGAAAATATGAAAAGATAAATTTGGGAATTTTCTGTGGAGAGATAATTTTTAAGCTATAGAGATGGAAAACATCAATTTTTAAAGGGGGAAGTGTAGATAAAGAAATGAACAAATTTTGAACCTGGATACTATATGACTAAAATGTTAGATTTAAATTATACAAAAAAGAATAATTAATGTAGAGGAAAAAGAAGGAAAAGCAACAGAAAATCGTATTTGCAGATGAAGTGTTCTAAGGTGCAGCGAGGGAGCTCAGAAGCCATGTGAACTGTAGAATCGGATCAGTGAAGTGAACACATAGACGTTTCTGAGAAAGCAGGGGAGAATGGTTGCGGGAAAAGCTTTTTTAAGTAGACACCAGAAAGCAGGAAAGGAAAGACTATGAATACAGTCAAGCAGTTCCAAAAGTTACCATAATCAGGAAATGAGACAATATGTAATACCAATGCTGAGGTTACTGGAATTTAATGAAAGCAATTTAAAAATTATTAAATTTACATGCAAATAATGAAGATTGTTATAAAAACTAACAATTTTCTATTTCCCAAAGTTGGTAAATTCACTTTATACTTTCCTGTATAAAGAGCATAAAGCCAATTAATAATTTTTATTGAGTACTTTTTAGCTGTGCTTTAAGCCCATAACAATTTTAAGTCCAAAGGAACCACACCCATATGAAATACAAGGATTTTGCCGGAAGTTTTTTTGGCATTGTCCTCACCGTTTTATCCCCACTAACAATCAGAATCAAAGAGATTGCATTTTCTCTCGACCTAAATTTCATGACACATAGACAACCCAGAGGGATAATGCTTCGCCTTGAGTCTTCAATAGAATGCTTAGACATGGAAAGAATATAAACAGGATGAGTCAACATTTTAGAGAAGTAACTGGAGGTAAACTTCCTAGGTAAGTAGTGCTGTAGATTCGAGGGCAAAACATTGATTCCTGTTTATGTGTTTAATTGGGTAGTCATGGAAGCAGAGGGAAATCAAACTTGCTCTGGAATATAACTTTCAAACAGGCATTGAGGCATTGATAGTCAATTGTCATTTTTCCCACACCCAGGTTTCTAACATATATATTTTTGTGAATTTGACTCTATTCATTCAAAGATGAATGTTGGTGGAAGAGTTTGTGCTATCATTGACTTCCAGCATTCACCACTCTTCTCTGTATTCACACATGATACTCACTGCAAAAAGGAAACAGATTTTGACTTAAAGGAGAGCCAATGCCAAATGTCATTTGAGGTTTACCTGACAAACTTGATAAAAGTAAGGAATCCTCAGTGTGGCCAAGAGGGAAATATGACTGTCTCAAGGAAGAACTCCTATAATCACCATCCCTAGTTTCTTAGAGCTGAAAATGGAGCTGCTAAGCTAAAAAAATTGCAAGCCTTATGTATGTTTATACATACACACACACACACACACACACACACACACACACAGTACCATTTAAGAGCTAAATACTAATTCTGCAAGACCGTCTTCATGGTAAATATAATCAACAGACATATAAACTTCGCTTGTTGCCATATTTACTCCCACAGATGATTGTGCTAATTTCTCCAAACTTTTGCCATGATAAGAGCTGATGGGTAGAGAAATAACAAGCCCTGTGATATTGTATAATTACACACATGTAAATGATTCTTTTGTCTATCACCAAGATGCACAACTTATCTAATATCACTATGCTCTGACAGCTTCAACAGGAGAAAAATAAAGCAAACAACTAGGCTTGGGGAAAAGATATTAACTAATGCAAAATTCATGAATCTCCTACTCATTCACACCTGCTGTGATTCTATCAGAATGGATGAAATGCAATAGTGAGTGATTTTGAACAATTTTGGTTTAATCTTCTTAAAAATACTTGACACCAAAATTATTTAAAATGTGGCTTCTTTGTGTGGTATGTCTTCAGAAGATTTACCCTTTTACAGAGACTTAAATTTAAGGGTATACTTTGGTTCAAACTTCAGATGAGAATTACAGAAGCCTCATTACAGTCAAAGAACACTCTACTATCAGTTGAGTCCTTAATTCCCAATATGAGAGGATTTCAAGGTGATGTCTTTGAAAGAGGATTAGCTCATGAGAATGGAGCCCTCAGACCCCAAAGATCTCTGTCTGCCTCTCAGCATCTGAAGATACAAAAACAGACCAGAATCTTTAAGCTGCAAAGTGAACTCTTCAGACAAAAGAGGTAGACTAAATACATTTATGTTGTTTAAGATAGCAGTCTATAAATAGACTTTTAAAAAAAGACTTTCTCTTTTTAAAAATATTTATTTTTATTTTATGTGGACAGGTGTTTTGTTGTATGTTTGTATGTGTAACATGTACATGTCTGGCATCCATGGAGGCCAGAAGAAGGCATCTGATCCCTAGAACCGAAGTTACAGGAGGTGGTGAGCCTCCATGTGGGTGCTGGGCATTAATCTTAGCAACCAGTGATGCTAACTACTGAGCCATCTCTCTGGCCCTCTGTGCTCATTTCTTGACAGGATAAAGTGTCACAGATACATGTGTGATTTGCAGTAGCCAGACCTCTGGGTATATTCCACCTCCAGCTGGCTATTACAAAACTAGAATCTATTGGTTCTCATTGCCAAGTGAAAAGAAGGAGTACACTGGTGGCTGACAATGACTAAAGTAAGGGATTATTCTACTTCTTGAACATGGTCTCTCCATTGCAGTCTGTCTCCAATAATCTGTCTATTTTGTTCTCCAAGATATTTTTTTTCAAATACTAGGGTGAAGGGCTTACTGCTTTGCTTTAGATCAGGCTCTTCCATTTAGACCAATAAGTAACCCTTAAATATTAAGATTAACTATGCCCCTGTGAAGCTTGTCTATGTTCCAGTGAAGAGGTTTCTAGGTGTATGGCAGCCAGATAGTGTGTCTTGGACTGCATTAAGGGGAGTTAATTATTGCCTACCTGGCATCTGGAATTGCTCATATGTAAACAAGATAAATAAAGTACAAAATAAAAGAAAGATAGGTGATTTGTAGACACATGTGGAGTTGTTTTTTCAATAAACCAATGTGCTTTCTTTTGCTGGAGTGTATTGTCAGCTTACATACACCTGCATTTGGAAAGATCATTATTCCTATTTTGCTTTCATTTCCTGAAAGCAATTGAGAAATGGACATAGAAGTCAGGTTAAGTTGAATATTTATTTATAATCTATAAAGCTAGATTAGATGATGTGATTGTCTCCGGTTTTCAAACCAAGGTTTTCATATTACGTTCCCTTAAGTCTACATCAGGAGAGCCACATTTGGAGGAAGGTGGGTCTATAGACTCACCTTGAGCAGAAGTTACAAGGACAGAAAAGAGAGGCTCCTCGTCTTGCTTGTAGAAACCTGGCCCCAACCTGCCTGTCAAATCCATGTAGGAAAGCAAGGGTAGAGAGAAGTTTCTTCAAAAAGAGAGAAAGCAAGAAAGAGATGTAAGCATGTACCTAGCGATACCCTGCTGTATCTTAAATCAGGCAAGTCATGTTTCTTCCCTAGGAGAGGAAGAGTGAGAAATAAAGACAGAGCCTTTAAATGTCTTTCTGATACCACTTCCTCCTGGGAATGAAGCAGTAGCTCTCTCCTGGGAAATGAGGACAGAGAAATGGAATGCACTCTACTGAAAAATTTATTTCTCATGTCCAAGATTATAGCATTTTGCCATTTTTAGTCTATGCATTTTCACTCTGTGTCATAAATATTTTCTATCTCATTTACTTTGTCTTCCAAATTCAAATTATAATGACTATATAATACCCCATCATTAAATCATCGCCACTTTACTAAGCTAATTTGCCTTTATTAAATATTTAGGTGGTTTAATTTTCTATTCTACACAGTATTTAAATGGAGTTCGCAATGACTATAGTCTGTTTTCCTATTCTTTTTGTAATATTTCCAGAAAATGAATTCTTAGAAGTAGGATTACTATATCAATGACTACCATATGCCTAAATCTAAATGTTTCCACTGCCATGAGTAATAAGGGACTTGTGCCAATATACTACAATTTTGTAAGATTAATAAGATTTTGGCTATAATGTCAATAAAATCATCTCACTTATGTTCTCTTTTTATTTCTTTTATTGCTTTAAATATTTTTACATATGCATGTTTACTAATTGCATTTCCTCTCTCTCTTTGTGTGTGTGTGTGTGTGTGTGTGTGTGTGTCTGTGATATACTTATGCATGCTACATGCATATGGGTGTGCATGTGTGGGCCCTTATTCATGGTCATGTTGAGGTTAGATTAGAATATTGAGTGTATTCCTCAATCACTTTCCATCTTATTGCCTTGAAGCAGGGTCTCTTACTGAACCAGGAGCTGAGCATTTTGTCTTGGCTGTCTGGCTAGCAAGCTTTCAGCATATTTCTGTTCCTCAGCTCACCTCCAGGCATGTGGAACTGGCGATTCAGGCTTAGTTCCTCATGCTGACAGACAAGCAGTGTTAACCACTGAGCCATCTACCAAGCTTTAGCATTTTCTTTTAAAAATTGTCCATCTTCATTATTACATAAGTATTGAATATGTTAATATTTTCTCACTAATATGGGTTCTATTGCTTTTCTTTTTATTGGCATACATTTGTTGTGCCTCTAATGGCTTCCATAAAGGCATTTTTATATAGATAAGCAATGCACTTGACAGTGCTCCTTTAATAGCTGCCCTTTCCTTTCTCTCTGCTATGCATCCTGTCAGTCTCCTTTGCACCTAGACCATTTGCTTACATATCACATCTATGCATGATTTATGTAAAGCATGGAGACCACTAATTAGAGGAAGCATGCTAAGTTTATGCTTGTGAATCTGACTTAATTCATTTAATATGATAATCTGTAGTTGTATACATTTTCTTTTATATAGTATAGTTTTAATCTTCGTAGCTGACTAAAATCCCATTACACACACACACGCACACACATACACACACACATATACACACGCCACCACCACCACCACCACCATATATATCACATTTTCTTCATTCCTCTCTCTATATTTCTGATAATTTATTGGTATTAAATCTTTGATAYATTTATTGTTGTTGAATCTTTGATACATTTATTGTCATTAAACCTTTAATATATTTGTTATTATTTTTCATGTGTTAATCTTTTGTGTATTTTTGTGTGCCTACAGAGATTTAATTTTTTGGAGTTTGCTTCATTTATTTTCCCCTTTAAATTCTTGAATAGATTCAAAACTAAAAGTCCATTCAGCCCCTTATTAWGACATCTTTGGGGGACTAGAGATATTTTGGAAAAATCTTGTCACATTTCTGAACCTTGAACTAAACCATAGTTTGTAAGTAAATTAGTTAAGTTCCAACTTTGATCCCCCCTTACTCATGCTGAAAAGATTCTTTTTCAGCCAGTAAATATGGATCACAGCGGGAAGTATTAACTTCTAACACTTTCCAAAGAGCACAAACCTTCTGTTATTCCATTCACATAAAATACCAGTTGACAGATGGCACTTGCCAGAAAGCAGAGAAGAAAGGCATTTGAATAGAAATTTAGAAAGGGAAATTCTCTCAAGAGAAGTACCTGTATATATGATTGGATATTTAAGAGATATTAAGTCTAAGACTAGTGTAAGAAAAGAGAAAATCTAAAGAGAGAAATAAATTATGTTGTTAAACCTGAATTAATTTTTAATCAAGTATGTTACTTTCACTGGCTATTTATTCTGTCTGGGCCCAAATTTTCTTTACATTTCAATAAGATAGTTTTATTAAGTAATTTTTAACACTACTATTCTGATTTTCCTTCTAATCATTCTATTCATTCATTTATTCACTAACGTTGTCTAGATTCCATAATCTATGTCAAGCACACTGCTTGTACTGCAAATGTAATGTTAAATAAGAACAGTATTTTCATCAAATTTTAATGGGGTAGTATATGCATTAATTATTTTTATTTACTAACATATATCATATTTATAAGATATCTTATTGAAATATTACATGATGCATTCTATATCAGGAATGAGAGTCAAAAGGCAAATGACAAAATGAAACTAGAATGAATAGGATAATGATAAAGAAGAGAAGAGGTATAAGTCACATAGAGGATTCAGCAGGAGAAAAGGCTACAAGACACCTATGAGAGACAATACTTAATCTATTGCATTCAGTGTGAAGCAGAATAAACCAGAGATTTATATAAAGCAAAAAGATAGGGTTGAGCTCATTGGGGCCTTCTTGCATTAGCCTATGGAATCTGGGGATAAGGTTTTAGATAAGACAGCACCATGGTCATATTTGTATTCTAACAGAAGAACGGAGGGTGGGTTGAAGGAGAATACAAGTGAAGGTAAGATGAGTTAATATGCTGAAAATATATGGATTTGAGCTATTTGTGATTCCAAAGGCTTAAATCATAAATAATCATGGATACATGTGGTCAAACATTATATGCCCGAAAGGTCAAATGGAAATGAAAATCCACTCCTTGAGCCAACTGTTCTGTGTAGTAATCAGACTTGTTACCCTCCTGGAAAAAACACTGGGTCATAAGTCATATAAGGAGTTCACTGGGCTGGTAAGCACTGGTCCTGAAGATAATGACTAGATATGAGTTGAAAAATATTTAAGAAAGATATTGAAAAGATTTAAAAAATACTTTGTGTTGAATAATTATGGCTCTGCCCAGGTCCTCTATGTTATAGATGTTAGTTCAGTGTTTTTGTGGAACTCTTAATGGTGGGAGTGGGTGTGTCTCTGACTCCTTTGCCTGCTTTTGGGACTCCTTTCCTCTTATTGGTTTGATTGTCCAGCCTTGATGTGATGGCTTTTACCTTGTCTTACTGTATCTTGTTTTGCTGTATTTGGTTGTTGTCTCTTGGAGGCCTGCTTCTTTCTGAAAGGAAATAAAGGGGTGTGGATCTTGAGGAGAGAAGACATAGGTGGGGGGAGGAGATGGAGGGGAAACAGTGGTCAGGATGTATTTTATGAGACAAGAATCTATTTTAAATTAAAAGAAAGAAAAATATAAAAAATATCAAAGTGTGCCATTAATTTGTCCTGTCACCAAATTTTCACATGCTTAATTCTGAAGTATATAAAAACTAAGATAATTTATTTAAAGAAGCCCACCACAGTTAGCATCAGTTTCCATTGTGAGCATTTCCTACACCAAGTGTGGTATGCTACTGCCATGGGTTGGAGTGAGCTGTGAAAGAGAAATTCCTAAGGCCTTCATGCTCATAGCCTCTACTTTCTTATATCTTCTCATTTTCACACAAATCTATTCAGAAAGGAAAATGAAATGGCCTCATTTCCCCTCGTAAGTTAAGAGAGCTGAGATTAGAAAAGATAAGGATGCTGCCTTGTTTACAGACATAGACAGAAGGTGAGATTCTGAATTCCCAGCCTTCCAGGCCAGAGATCATTTCTTTTCATCTCTTGGCCTCTGTTTGGAGCTTGCCTTATAGACTCTCACTGGTGGTAGAGACACTGCAACTGAAAATCTCTCTTACTCTTTATCAATCATTATGTAGACATTATATTGAACATAAGAGGTCACAACTCAAAGCCAGTTGATTCAACCAAAAAGAACACTGAGTGCTTTTGGGCTAATGACGGTATCTGAATTGAAATTGCCTTTCTTTTCTGGAATGCATTCCAGCATCAGTTTGTCTGCATAACAAACTATTCCAAACATTACTGGAAAAGTAGATACAGGTTTCATTCACTGAGTTTGGGGAAAATGGAGGAAGGGGAAGATTTAAGGGAAATTATGACTAGTTTTTTTTGTTTGTTTGTTTTGTTTTTTTGGCATGATGAGAATGAGGGAGAATCCATTCACTACTACTCATCCAATTTTATGTCATTTTATATTGTATTCAGGATTGAAAAGTATTAGGGTATCTTCAAGTCTAATGCACTGTGGGATGATAGGAATGGGATTGAACAGTAAATGAAAGACATCATCTTTCAGAAGTAGATGTAGCCAAAATCCCCTACCCATATTCAATGCTATTGGCTTTTTCTAATACTACTATACTGACACCTTTCTGGCCATTATTTCTCCTGTTGAAATATTACGCCTCAATTTATGCTTCTAAGTGCAAATTTTCTCTTCCACTTATCACAATAAAGGAGCCCTGATTTGGCCTTATGAGGTACAAATTATTAGCACACGTGGTAGGCCCAAGCCTACAGTGTCTTGTCTGTGTTCTTTTCCCTGAAAGGCCTGAAGCTATTTATGTCTCACCTCTCACTGTGACGGATATGTTGCTGTTCCTTTCCAACTTTTTTTTAAAGAGAGGAGGGAAAGGACTACTCTTTGGAGAGGATGAAAATCTCTAGAGCGATGGTTGGTGTTCTGGCAGGGGTGAATGGAAAAGGTGCCATCTCAGCTCTCCAACCCAGGAGACTGTTATATTTCCTACTTGACTCTTTGGAGGTAAATGTCCTATCCTCAACTCCTAGAGAACAAGATTCTTTTCTTTACCTGATGTTCATATTCCCTGGCAACAGCTCATTATGTATCCATGGCAGAGAAAGATCTAGGCAATGTTAGAAAACTGAGGGGTGGAAGCCAAAGGGACAAGAGATCCTAGGACACGGTATTTCCTTCATTTGTTGTATTGTATCTGGATCCACCATATCTCTAATCCCACCATTGCCCCAGAAATGTCAGTCCAACAAACGCGCTGCTATAATTGAGGAGGTTTTTTTTTTTTTTTTTTTTTTATCATTCGAAGGCTTTAGGAGTTAAGCTTAATAACTTGGCTAGGATACCCAAAAGACTATTCAAATTGCAACTAAAGCTTCCTCATTAGCTCTTTCTATTTTAATTCACCACATGTACAATATTTTGCTTGCCAGAATGATAGCTCACAATCCATGAGCAAACACAGGTATAAAGGAAAACACCACACAGAGAAATAGGAACTAGATGAGAAATGCTAACTAACACCCTTGTGGATAAATCTTAACTTTGGAAGAAAAGCCACAATCAATATTGAAAGTCTAGGACAAGGCATCCAGCAGACAGAAATGTCAAATATTGCAGATAGTTTGTTGGCTCCACACTGTTTAGCTATTCAGTACCCTACAGTTTTCTCTAGGGGTTCACTGTATACAAAGGGTCTTCCCTATAGTGGCTTCCCTTTCCACCTATCTGGTCAATCTTTGTTTTCAAGAGGGCATGCACATCTACCTCCTTTCAAAAGCTCTCTAGTGACAAAGACTATTTTCATTTCCCACAAGTCTATAACATTTTAGCGTGCTTTTTCATTTGTGTCACTGGGAATGTGAAGTTGGGCCTTTGTACATGCCAGTACTCTCCCGTTGCCCCACATTCTGGACAATTTTAAATTAATTATTTAATAATACTTACTGATTCATTTGTTTTGGGGTGTTTGTCTATGTGCATGTATGTTCCTGTGTAAGTAGGTGGGCATCTACCTACATGTGTGTGTATATAGGGACCAGGAGTCAACCTCTGGTGTTCCTTAGAAATATTTTCCACTGATTTTAGTGGGATTGCTTCAAGTTTCTCTCCATTTACTTTGATGTTGGCTGCCGGTCTGCTGTAAATTGCTTTTACTATGTTTAGGTATGGGCC
>BDUI01004478.1:73239-84812 GCA_002335545.1 Apodemus speciosus
TGTGTGTGTGTGTGTGTGTGTGTGTGTGTGTGTTTATAGCTAAGCTCCAAATGGATGAAAAAGTTTGAATGTGTGACCATCTGTAAAAGGCCAACTGAATCAACTTCCTTCTTTTATTTACTTTCCTCCCTTAAAGCCATCCTGTGGCTTTCTTGACAATACATCATGCCATGTTCCCATAGCACACTCAAGTAAAGTGGGATGGAGTCATATGCATTTTATTCCTGGATGGCCATGCTGCTTTTTGGTGCAGTGATATAAGTTGTTGTTTTTGTTATTGTTAATAAAAGGTGAGGAAAACTTTACTTCTCATCAGGCAGAATCCCAATAAGGAGAAGGCTTCACACATGGGAATTGATCATCACCTAAAGCTCTGGCTGAAATGCAGTGATTAGTTCTGGCTGTTCCTTGACTTCTGGGTAGCAGCAATCTAAAAGCACACAGCTCTAGGAGCTGCTCAGCTTTGTCTGCCTCCAGCCTGCTCTTGCTGAGACAAATAAATCTGAGCATAAGCCTTTAGGTCAGACTCTGGCAGAATAGCCTATAAGCTGACAACACATAACCAGAACATAGCAAGAYGATCTATAATAGTTATATGGTCTGACCTCATGCAGAGCAAGATGAGGCTCTATAATGAGAGCTAAGTGACCATTTCTAGGAAACCAGTCCCCTAACACCACCAGGACTTCGATTTGAACTTTGCAGCTGAGAAGACAATTGGTAAGTGGACAAGATATTTGTTTGTGAATATTTGAAGAGAAACCATAAAAAAAGAGCTGAAAAAATATTCATTGTGGTCAGTGGGGCAGGAAAAAGATTAGAGAGCTTAAAGCATGCCTTTCAATGCACCAGCACCAGCAGGGCTCCATTGTTAAGGAAAGCAGCATGTGACAGAAAGGTAAAATGGGGTCACTCTCCAGCCCTCATCATTAAAATAATTTCACTATCTTATATTTGTTGGCAAGTTAGTTAGGAATAGAAGGCTACCAGCTTCCTTACAGGATAAGTCTCAAAAGCCAGAGGACAAGGACAGGCAGTGTCATTCTGATTGGGATAAGAATTGAAAATGAAATAGATGGGGTTAGCCATCTGTAGAAATCTTTTCAGAAGCAGCCAGCCCTAAGAGATGACTGCAAATGTGTTGCTAATGAAATAAAAGCAAGTTCTGAAACTTTCTCCAAGAAGATGTCAATCAAAATGCCATGTATTTAGGACCTGCAGCAATCTCCGAATTGTTCATTAGATTGGGCATTATAAGAACTAGAATCCCACATTGACTTGCTAAGTGTCTTTGAAATTACTTGATCTCTATGGGACTTAAATATTTTATCTGCACCACAGAAGAGGTTTATACCCACCTGATACAATGGCTGTGTTATCTGAGAATATTCATTGTGAGGTGCTATGTAAATTATATAGACCCTCAAATAATGGTTTTGTGATGTTGATATTGATGACAACGTTGATGATGATGGTTACAATATGGATGAACATTGGCTGTTTTAAAACTGAAGAATTGCAGTATATTTTCCTGTTAGGTGTGACTGTAACTGGGTCTCTGTTCTTGGTCTAAGGATACCTTAGAATACTATCTTGTCTGCCTGACAATACACTCTCAAACACAATTACTGGTGATTTTTCATGCAAAACCACCAGTCTCTTCAGGGTCATTCTTTCCACTCGAACATAAGAACTTTCCTCCCTTTGCCAAATGCTCATTTTTTTGTTTTTGTTTTTGTTTTTGTTTTCCACTTTAAAGCATGACCCACTTCTGCAAGCGAGAGTTTGTTATTGTGGAAGAAATCATGGTGTATCCATGCCTGAAGCACTTTCTCTTTTTCCCTACCACTTTCTTTTGTTTATTGTTTCCCTGGATACACCTGAGTATAAAATATGTCATGTCAAAAGTATGTGCCTTTGTCTGGGTCACTAACCTGAGTCTTTTATCTAAGTTCCTTGGATCAGGACCCACTTTGGTTGTTAAGTCTATTCTTGAACATCACTGAGCATTCTTAATTTTTCTTAAGCCAGTCTTGGTTCCCCAAGACAACCAAATTTCTATCCAATGTGATATTTTATTATGGGATTCTGCAATTTATTCCAATATATGCACAGCTTTCTCCCTGGGCTTCCAATTTTACCAGCTCTTTTGTAAACCTAGTGCTAGAATTATTGACTGTTTAAGACTGTGTTTGACATTGGCAACATATTGCTACCATATATTATTCATTTCGATTGCCTTGGAGAGCCCTTGAGATGGGGTTCTGAATTGGAATGAATGAACCAAGGCAAAACAAAATTCCAGGGGAATTTTGTTTTAAGTTCTCAGGCTATCATCAACTAGCTGTGGGATCTTGGAAAAGTCACTTTATGAGTTGAACTTTATTTTCCTTTTTATAACATTGAGGTGATCACTGCTTGTCTGCCTGTGTCATGGAGACTTTGTAAAGATTTCATAGTATCCTATACTTGAGACATCCATAGAATTCACTACACCGTGCTTTAACTATTTGATTTCTTATGTGTCTCTTAAACATGAGTCACAGTTTTGTGATGGAAAGCCCTTCTGTGTCTCTAGAACCTATTAGAAATCCAGGCACATATGACTGTATGGGATAAAGGTTGTAAAACTGCTCTTAAACTACAAATACTCTCTGCAATGCATTGTACAATCTCCTGGTGAGGTAAAGACTACATTTGCATACTCATGTTTAGCAATGGAGTAATAGACTCCTGGGAGTAAAGCATGGTATCCACAGTGATACAAAGAGCTAATGGTGGACAAAGGTGGCACTCTTCCTATGTATTGACTTCTAGTACTGCATATGCCTCACTGTAATAGTCTCTGTGTAGTTTTCTTGCCAACATTTATGATTTTATTCATGGGAATTTACAAACTTCTTTTCCTAGTCAAGGTAATGCCTGGTATAACCAAGGACTTCTTTTTTACTTGTATTTTTGCTGTTTAATGAACATTACACAGTGTAAAAAGTGGCTGATAGTGTACAAGTCTCATTTTTGAAACGTTTATCAGCTTGATTCAAAAGTAATCCATGAGAGCAGTAAAGTCAGAACAAAAAGATAACATTCTGAGCAGGACTCAACCCAGCAAGAAATTGGTACCAAAAATGAAGTTAAAATATTTACATTTAGGCTACAATTTGAGGATAATCAGTCAATTGACAGACAAGCCCTTCTGAGAAACTAAGTATGTTGCTTCAGTTTTGTTAAGAAAATGATGTTCTAGGATTCATTATAGCCACAGTGAATGCTAAAGGAGCAGTAATACCTTTAGGAAAGAAGTAGAGGGGAGATTTCTGATACTTTGCAATTGTAAATGCAGTGTCTCAATCCATTACTCTGAAATAGCAGCAGATGCAGAGGTGCTGTCACCATAGAAACAAAATAAGCATAGCTTATGGAAGTGGACAACAGGACTGTAGTTCCCTACACTTCTATGTGAAAATGGCTCAGAGCAGATTATGCTGAGTCATGCCACACACAAATACTCATTTTAATATACAGAGCACAGTCCCTTAAATCTTTCCTGAGGTTGCCTTCTGGGATTCAGTAATGGCAAGTATACTGAGGAATCAAACCTTGCTGGGCTCCAAAAGCCCTGCAAGGGTCTCAATTCTAGGCTTTATTATTATCCTTCTGCCCTAAGAGGATCCTCATATTTGTCATCCAGTGTATTGCAATAACCACTTAAGGAGTCCCCTGCCCTGCTTGTGTGCCAAAGCTACCTACATCTTTCTAAATAAAGTAGTTTAGTAGAATATCAGCAGTTGAATCACTTCTTAGACCTATGCTTCTTTTAAAGGTCAAAATTGCCTATAACACCTTAACAATTTTGTTTGTTTCAGCACACGTGCTTGAACTACTATTTTTCAAATCTTGAACAAACTACTTTACAAAGAAATTCTATGTTCAGGAAAAAAAATAGTGAGACAGTTGGGGTTCTCACACAAGCTGTCCTCACAGGATATACATCCACAATTCCACATTGTCTATATCCTTCACCACAAAGGTGTATTTATTATAATCAATAACCCCATGCTGAGAATTATCACCCTAAATCCATAGTTAATATTGGATCTATATCTTAGAAGAAGCTTAAATTTACAGTGGGATAAAGCTCAATGCCAAATTCTAAGCTCTGTTCAGATTATATTTTGAATTTAAAGATACCATACTATTTTTAATAGTTAGTAGTTTAATACTCAGGAAAGTTCTTGACAATGAACTTTGCCATGCCATAGATTTGTTTATACATCAACCCCTTGGGGAATAATTGTTCTTATTAGCAATACTTCCCACAGAGCTGAGGTCAAATTCTTTCCTACTGTCAAGACCATGGTGCCAAGGTACCAAAAGAGAAGAGATAGGAAATCTGAATTTTGAAGGGAGAATAGAAAGACAAGTAGAGGAATAACATCTCTGAACTGAACTGCGTTTCATCTTTTCCACAACTTGTATTGTAGCCAAAATCCCTGAATGCTTAAATTAACACAGTCTATTGAGTAAATGGTTAAATGAAATGAACTCATAAACATAGAGCAGTCATCCAGCAAAACTGGTAACTCTTTAAGAGGAGGAGTAAGTGTCAGGATTTCTTTAGCTGGAGTTAATACAAAGGGCAAAAATAACCATCTAACAAGCTAGAAGCCCAGTCATGCTGGTACTGTGACCTTGGACTTCTATTCTCCACAACTTTTAGAAAACAAGTCTCTACTGTTGAGCTGTCTAGCTTATTGTATTTTTGTTTTGTCAGCCTGGGCTGATTAACCTAGCCTCCAAGCAGAGACAGTAGCCTATATAAGGGTATAGTGGTATAAACAAAGGTTTGCAAGAAGTCATAGGTGATGAAAGCAGATTGTAGATGTCATCTTAGAGCTCTCAGAAGATAGTAGAGAATCAGAATAAAGTCTGGTGTGTGTTCTTTACAGAGGTAGTTATTATGCTTTATAAAAAACTTATAAGAGAAGCTAGTCAGGAAATGAGGCTGGAGTCAGTAAGTTATTGGAACTGCTGAAATTGGCAATCGAGATAAAGGATTACCTGATTTGATTTTCATGTCTGGCTCTCTGGTGTTCCAATCATCTCTCAACTGAATCCTCCCTAGAGTTTAATTGTTCTAACATAGAGTTGCCTTATTTCCTTCCAACTCTAACAACCCCATTTTTTCCTTCTTGGCAGTCAATCCTAGATCAATGATTCTCAAAGTTTATATATACAGGCACAATTCCCCAATTTCTTCTTTTGCTGACACTTCCAAACCCATAGGATCTGTAGTTAAATGACTCAAGCATCAGGAATGCATCCAATTTAATTGTGACAGAGATATTTTCACCTATGCTTCTCCTTCAACCYCATAGCTATATGTTTTTAGTTTGTGATAGTTTTAAATGCCAACTCACTGCAATCCATTATCACCCAAGAAGAAAGCCTCAATTGAAAGACAGCTAGCCTGTTGGCATATCTATGGAGTGCTCTCTTGATTGTTTTAATTGAGGTGAGATGGAAGACTCACCCTGAATGTGGGTAGCATTATTCTATAACTTGGTCCCCATATAGTATAAGACCAGAGAAATCAAGATGGAAATAAGGAAGTACCATCATTTCTTTTTGTCATTAAATTTGGATATGATAGCCAGCTATTTCAAATTCCCTCCTCCCTGATTTCCCAGCAGTGATGGACTATAAGCAGGAAATTTAAGCCAAACAAATAGTTTCCTCTTTAATGTTTCTTTTAGTTAAGGTATTTATCACAGCAATAGAAACAAACCCACAAAACCTTACATGTAGAAAGGAACAATATACCAATGCATAAAATAACCGCCTTGCTGATTCTAAAAGGACGTTCCAGATGAGTTCATCCTTCATTGTGCAGAGAAGAAAGTATAATAATCTGTCTTTTCATCAGTGAAATGGTCCTAACACACTTTTGATGTCTGGACATGAAAAATTATGCTTATTTGGAAAACAGTGACTGTATTAGAATTTATCTTCCTCTTACCTAGCATGCTAACTTTCTGTTACTCATGTGGTCCAGTTAGCATGACGTCATTGATTTAAAAGGATGAAACTTGACAATATGATATTCTATAAAATGTGTAGACCATATCTTTTCAGACTGCTTTATAACAAAGAATGAGAAATTCCATGTATATGCAGATAACTTGTATATGCATGTTATTTATCATTTAAAGTGGTTTTAATTCACTTTTATTATAATAGAAAATAAAGAATTTGTCAAATCATGGTCACATTTTGTGACCATATTATTTTCCTCTACTATTTGGCACCATCACTGGGTATTAAGCTAAACACCATCTAATTCAATTTCTTCAAGGACCAGACCATTAATTAAATGGAGACATGTTGGTGTCTTAGTTTTCATTCGCTGTGATAAAATACTCCTCTCCTCCCAGTCTTTCCTCTTACCTCCCCTTCTCAGAAAATGGGAGACCTCCCATGGATATCAACCAACCTTGACATATCAAGTTGCAGTAAGACCAAGGGTAATTGAAGGATGAGGTGGGGTTTCTCTGAGTGAAACCTATCTGATGACAGTTATGCTAGGCTTCTGCTTGCAAGTATAACAGAATATCATTAATAGTGTTAGGGGTGGGCTCCTTCTCACAGTCATTGGTTGGCCTTTCACTCAAATTCTGCTCCAATTTTACCACTGCACTTCTTGTAGGCAGGACAAATTGTATGCGCAAAGTTTTATGAATTATATTGGTGTCCCAATCCCTCTGTTGAAACTCTTGCCTGGTTATAGGAGATGGCTGATTCAGCTTCCAAATTCCCCATTGTGAGGATTCTTAGCTAGAGACACCCTCCTAGATTCTTGGAATTTTTCATTGTTATAAGTTCCTAGTTCATTCCAGAGATGTCCTCCTCCCAATCTAGTTCTCTCTCTGAGAACTCTCTTCTTCCATCACCCCCCACCTCACCCCTCAATTTTTAGAAACCTGAAGCTTAGGTAACCAGTTGAGAACAGTCCACATTATTTCATTTAAAGTAATATTTACAAGTAGTAAGGTCTCTTGTCATCAGTGAGGTCAAATCTGTACAATTAGTACCTACATAACACTTAACATTGTTTCCAATTTTCTTAAGTTTCCAGGGGAAGAAAACATTCAAATGAATGTAACTACTTTGTACTGTGACAGATGCCTATTATCTATCACAGTGTTCAAGAGATAGAAGCAGGAAGGTTGGGAGTTGGTGAATGTCTCTGTCCTTTGAATTTTGAAGTTCAGCAGACCTTTGCTTGTGAGAATAGAAGGCCTAGACATAAACCAGCGTGGCTGTAGTCACTGAACTTAGTAAAAATGGTGTCAAAAAACACAGACTGGAGAAAAGTACACTGTCTTCAAAACTGGTCCTAGGAAAATTGGATATCCACATATAGAACAATAATATTAGATATTTCTCACCCAATGCATAAAATGAAGTCAATGTGGATCAAATATCTTAATATAAGACCTGGAGCTTTGAAAGTGCTCTAGGAAACACAGAGCAAGAAATTTCAAGGTAAAGGCACAGGCAAAAACTTTTATAAAGAACTCTAACATGAAGGAAATAAGTCAATAGTGACAAATGAGATTATATAAATTTTAAAACCTTCTGTAGAGGAAAGGAAAGCATTAATCTTGGGAAGAGGCAACCTGCAGAATGGAAAAAAAAACTTTGTCACTCATCCAGTGGGAAGAGGACTAATATCTGAATATATATATACCTTAAAAATTAAACACACAAAGTACAAATTAGCCAAACAATCAATAAATGGGTTCATGAACTGAAGGAACAGTTCTTAACAGAACACATACAAATAACCAATAAATATTTGAGAAAGTATTCAACATTCTTAATCTTCTGAGAAATAGAAATTGAAACTATTTTTGAAATTCTCTCACCCTGGTTAGAATGACTGTCATCACGAAAATAAATTACAACAGATGCTCAGGGGAAGAGAACACTTACACACTGTTGGCGAACATGTAAATAGCTGTAGCCACTATGGAAATCCATAGTTATGCTCCATACTCACTGAAAATAGGACTTCCATAAACCCGCTGTCCCACTCCTGGGTATATGCCCAAATGTCTTTGTTCATTGCTAGGATCAAATACCCAACAAGACACAACATAAAGGAGGAAGCGTTTGTATTGGTTCACAGTTTGAGGATGTAGTCAGTTGTGGTAGCAGAAATAAAATTGACTCTATAGCCAGGAAGCAAGAGGAGGTGAGCACTGGCTATCAACTTACTTTCTTCTTTTCATTTGGTCTAAGACCCCAGATCCAGGAATAATACTTACCATACTTAGGAGGTCTTACTGGAAGACGGACTGGGGGAGTCACTGGATCTCTTTGCCCCATAGGCCCAATGTGACCATCCTGGATATATCTCCTTTTTCTACTTTCAACCATTTCCAAAAAGATAATCTCTTGAGGGCACATCCAGAGTTTTTCTTGTAGGTGATCCTACATTCTGTCAGGCTTAAAATCAATATTAACTATCAGAGAATCTATGGCAGCCAAATTTATATATACTGCTCTTGTAGAGAAGCTGATTTTCATTTCCAACATCCATATCAGGTAGCTCACATCTGCCTGGGACTATAGCTTCAGCGAATCTGATGTCCTCTTCTGGTACCTGCCCTCACATGCACATACCTACATAGAGATACACACATGTATGCATAAATATAATCATTCTAAAAATAATTCTTAAGCCCATTGCTTTATGTAATGTAGATGTATCCTTGTGTGTATAGTTGTATATAGTATATGTGTTCATATGTGTGTGCATGGAGATTTGTGCAGGTACATATATATGTATGTAGGCATGTGAAGGGTGGAGATTAACATTTGGTGGTATTTATTCTTTATCAATCTATACATTTTTATTATTTAAATGTGTATGGCTGTTTTGCCTGCAAGCATGCCTGTGCTCCATGTGCATGCTTAATGCCATCAAAGGCCAGAAGAGAGCATTGGATCCTTGGAACTGGAGGTATAGATAGTTGTGAACCTACATATCACTCCTGGATTCAGAACCCTTGTCCTCTGAAGAGCAGCCAATTATCTTAACTACTGTGCTGTTATTCACTGTGGTGTTTTTGCAAAGAGAAGTTTCCTTGTTGAAGAATGAGGACTCCATTCATCTGTAGGTAAAGGAAAAACACTTAAGATAGAATAAGGAATTGTTCTTCATACTCAGCTTTTATATGAGTGCTGGTGACCAAAACTCAAGTCCCTATTCTCTTATGGCCAGCAAGKTATCCACCAAGCCATCTTCACATCCCTTTTTTAAAAAATAATGGCAATGGGGCTAGAGAGATTGCTCAGTGGTTAAGAGCACTGAATGCTCTTCCAGAGGTCCTGAGTTCAATTCCCAGCAACCACATGGTGGCTCACAACCATCAACAATGTGATCTGATGCCCTCTTCTGGTGTGTCTGAAAACAACTACAGTGTACTCATATACATTAAATAAATGAATAAATAAATAAATCTAAAAAAATGGCAACAACAAAACTCTAATGTTTTTGTTTCCTTTAAAGTACAGAGAGTGTGTATACCATCAGTCTAAGACTTTGCCTTTCTTCTTTTTTAATAAAGACATAAATAATAATATGATAGTAATGGTAATGTTGTAATAAACTTTCAGTGTGACAGAGGAATCTTTCATGACTCGTGAACTTATTAGAGGACTCAGTTCTTAAATGTCAATATATCATCTAAAGTCACCCCAGACAATGGCTTCTGACTTTGTTGTCTTATAATCACAAAGAATAGGAAGTGAGGACAGCCAATAAGGGAAATCAAGCAAAGTTTTATACGGACAGAGTAATAGTTCACTCGTGACCTCACATTGCTTACAAAATTTCACTCAGCACTAGTATGAAAAACAAAAAGCAAAAACAAACAAAAAAAAAACAAAACAAAAGAAAACAAAGGAACAGCTTTACACATTCTCCCTTAGGTAGTTTTATCCCCCTTGAGAAGAAAATCATAAGCAGAGAAAAATTATGCATCTGATTGCTTCTATATCACTGTCTCAAAATGATTTTTGAAGTTTACTGGTTATAATAAATTCTAATCACATTATAATTTATTGTAGACATATCCTACAAAGTTAAAGCATTCTGATGCTACTTTCCAAGTTATTATTTTTTTTTCAAGACAGGTTTTCTCTGCATAGCCCTGGCTGTCCTGGAATTCACTCTGTAGACCAAGCTGGCCTCGAACTCAGAAATCTGTCTGCCTCTGCCTCCCAAGTACTGGGATTAAAGGCATGTACCCTCACTGCTTGGCTACTTTCCAAGTTATTAAGATCTGTTGTTTTTCATTGCCTCATTTCATATTCCTTACTCTCATGTTACGGTAATTGATCATGGTAGTTATTAAACCTGATCTCAAATGGTTAAATTCTATCTCTGTGTCATACAAAAAGAAATGTTCTTCTCTGACACTGAGAGTTAGCTGTTGTCATAAGACTTGTTTTGGTCCATAAAAATATGAGCAGATGTGTCTGTTTCTCAGTGAAAGCTTTAGAGCCAATCTATGTTTGCTGTATTAGTTTCTCTAAGTCAGTGTAACCTGTAAGGTCTACAGCACAGTGCCAGATTGAAATGAATGTTCAAAGTCTGCAGAATACCCAGAATGAGAACAATCTATAACTGAGAAAGAAATCTATGTTGGTTGAAGTCACTACTCTTTTAATTTTAAAATTTGATTCTTTTGGTGAATCAATGAGTTTAAGGTTATTTATAGGAGCATGGTTGTACTAAGAGTTTGAATCTGCATATTATATACCCTTATAGCCAGCTTACCTTGGAGAATATAATGAGATATGAAAATTGAATTTTAGCAAGATATCAGAGAAGTCAATTCAAGCCAGTCTGTGAAAAGTAGGTTACAAAGGTATCCTATAAAACTCCAGGCTACCAAATAGCCCAATGAAAGAGAATAAAAGACACAGAAGTAAACACACACACACACACACACACACACACAACTACGGATATCTAAGCTTTGACAAAGGTGTCAAAAAACTACATTAGAAAAATACAGCCACTTCAGAAAACAGTGCTGTGAAACTCATCCACAAATAGAAAACTTGAAACTTGATTCATATCTCCCTACCCTATACAGAATTCAATTCAAGGTAGATGAAAGACCTTAATCTAAGGCAAGAAACACTGAAACTGGTAGCAGAAAACAGGAAAAGCTTTCCAAGATATAGGCATAGGCAAGGATTTTTTCAGAAAAGACTAAACACAAGAAATAATTCCCAAAATGAACAAATAGACTTGCTTGAAATTAAAGATTTCTGCATGACAAATGAAACAATAAGCAGAGAGACAAACAAAAATCATGGAAAATTACCAGCTATACTCTTACCTTAAAAGGGATCCTCAGAAAACTGGACACGACACTCCCAGAGGACCCAGCCATACCACTCCTGGGCACTTACCCAGAAGATTCCTCAGCATGCAATAAGGATACATGCTCCACTATGTTCATAGCAGCCTTATTTATAATAGCCAGAAACTG
>BDUI01004482.1:59014-70558 GCA_002335545.1 Apodemus speciosus
TCACAGGAGGAAATATGGAGACAAAGTGTGGAGCAGAGACTGAAGGAAAGGCCATCCAGAGACTGCCCCACCTGGGGATCCATCCCATATACAGCCACTAAATGCAGACACTATTGTGGATGCCAAGAAGTGCTTGCTAACACGAGCCTGATATAGCTGTCTTTTGAGAGACTCTGCCAGAGCCTGACATATACAGAGGCAGATGCTCACAGCCAACCATTGAACTGATCCTGGGGTCTCCAGTGGAGGAGTTAGAGAAAGTACTGAAGGAGTTGAAGGGGTTTGCAACCCCATAGGAGAACAACAATATCAACCAACCAGAGCTTCCAGGGTCTAACCCACCAACCAAGGAGTACTCATGGAGGGACCCACGGCTCCAGCTCTATATGGAGCAGAGGATGGAGCAGAGATTTCTTGTTGGGCATCAATGGGAGAAGAGGCCCTTGGTACTGTAAATGCTCGATGCCCCAGTGTAGGGGAATGTGATGGCAGGGAGGCAGGAGTGGGTGGGAGGATGGGGGCACACCCTCATAGAAGCAGGAGGAGGGTTGATGGGATAGGGGGTTTCTTGTGGGGAAATCGGGAAAGGGATAATATTTGAAATGTAAATAAATAAAATATCCAATAAAAAAGAGCCACTTGAAGTGAAGATAGGTAAATGTTATTATAGAAAGCAACCTTAATTTCTAGCAAGACCGAGTCTTGCCCCCACCAATGTTCCTTCCCCTAGGCTAACTTCAAGAGAGAACCCATGCTCCGGAGCTAGTCTCCAGCAGGAGCCACCATAAATCTTTTTTCCTTTAACTTAATTTTTCTCAGATATTACAGTATAACAGTGGGCAGACTGTTTCTAAGATATTACAGTATAACAGATGGCTGACTGTTGTATGACAGACTTTCCCTGGGGAGACATACTACACAGTGTACTCACCCCAGAAACATAACCCATGAAGAATACAGTAGTTGCAACAAAGATGGCCTTGGCGAGTCTTTGGGATTACAAACAGGAATTTGGGTGAAAAGTCACTCATAGGGACAGGGATGATTCACAAGAGCAGCTACATGGCTGAAAAGCCCCTCAGTACGTCATGAAGGTTGTCACCATGGGGCCTTTCTGAACAGTTTCTGGGCAGTTCAGTAGTCAAATGTCTGCTTTGAAGCTTGCCTACTCAGTCTCTTCCCACAATGCTATTTACTTCTTTAAAAAAGCTAGGTAAGGGTCTCCCAGAACCTTCCATGTTTTGTTTACCTTCTGAGTTTCATGAAGACTCCCCATGCCATGCTCCCTGCTCTGAGACTTAAAAGAAAGGTTTCAATTCCGTTGAACTGCCATACGTCACAAAAATGCATTCTATACTGAAACTAGGCCAGTATCACTGACTATAGAAATTTTCGGTCAGTGTTTCTTCAATATATTGTAATTTTATTCAAATTTATTATAGTTATTTTATACATGACAAATGTATAATTTTAATTTAACTTGTTATTTATACAGTGATTTATATGGAAAAATTTTGCTAACATCTGGGTATAATTCTGGACCACCATATCCTGAATGATATCTAATTTTTTATCTTTCTCCTTGATCAGAAGTCGTTGGAATTCTTTATAATGGTGTCACTTTGGCAACCACATCTTTCTTTGCCTCTCTTGAGCTTTTCCTCCTGGAACAAATACAGCAAACATGATAAACAAAAACAAAATGAGAAAGGGCACAGAGAAGCGGGATATTCCTGCATTCTTTAGAGCAAGCTTGTTCTTTACCCATCAACTTTGGGAAATCCATGATTCTTCACAAAAGGTTGGAATAAATCTTGTGAATAAAAGACTGAAGTCCCTGGGAACCTTTCTACTTTGGTTATGATGGCATTCTCCAACAGGTTTTGGGAGAAAGCATGGGAAGGACACCAAAGTTTTAAAATTCTGTCTTTTCCCTTTCATGGCCATTTTATAGACTATTCAATTCTTCACTGACATGAACATTTCATTTCTAGTGGAACCGATATTGTCTGAATCACACAGCAAACCCAAGAGTACTTCCCTGAGCTATATTCTCATTGAGTGGCAGGTTCTTCAATCTTGTATATAGTCTGTAAGTTAGGTACCTACTGTCATATCCCATGTCTATAGAGACTGTTTCTGAAAGCTTATCAGTATTCACTTGGCTGAGGGGGCCTTGGTCTGAGGGATGAAATATTTATATTTATATGTGACTGAAATATCTTCAAGGATATGTGCTCCGTAATGTGGCAAAATAGACAGAAGGCACACAACCTTGTTGGGATATATGTTTCATAATGGGTCAGAGCAAAACAGAGGACATATAAACTTGTATTTATTATCAAATCTTCTAGTGCCTTATGTTCAGGGCTGGCCCTTGTGATGACAAGTTTCCAGAGACCTATGAAACCCATACAAAATAGGGATATACAAAAGGTCCCTATGCCACCGCCGATGACCATATGTGAAAAAAGACTAATTGTCATCCTGCCAGTGAGAATGTGACCATGAATTCTCAATCACTTTCCTCAACAAAGTCCTCTAAGGGGAAGGTAGAGGTTTTACTCACTTATTTTCTACATCTTGGATGGAGTCAGGCAGAGGCTGATTCCTGGTCTCAGGAAGAAGAAGGGCAACGAGGCCACCAAGGAAGGGAAGAACCCCATAGATGATCCAGGGCAAGGAGTCAGAGTATGTCATGAGGATCATAAAGAGAGGAGACAGGGCTGCTCCAGCACTACCAGCAATTCCAATGACTCCTAAAGCAGTTGCCCTTGGAGCATAAAGCATTAATCAGAAGTAATCCAGCAAGTTCACACACATAGAATTAGTGACTTTATATCTCACATTAATTACAAGTCAATGAGCTGTGTAATTGAACTTAAGGATGCTAATGATTTATTTTTAACTTTCAAATTTCTGTTTTATTTGGTGTTATATTTTTTGTCAATGACAAAATATTAAGATACTTGTTTATTACCTACAATAAAATATGGTATGGAGGACAAGTTCTACATCTTTTCTGTCATGTTCGTATGCTACGCTTTAGTGTTCATGTATGCATACATGTGTGTGGGGCCATAGGTATAGATTATGAAACTATAAAAAGTAATCATGAGAGGGGAAGAGAAGATCTCAAGTAGTGTGAGGGATTTGTAGTAGATATATGACATGAAAGGAAAAGGGGGATATTGAGGGGTGGTCTGGGAATATAAGTAGGGATGGAGGGATAGGAAAAATTAGATGGATGAAGGTAGAATCCGAAAATGTTATATTGAAACCCATTTTCTATGGTAGTTTAAAGGCCTGCAGCAGCAGCACTAACAACAACAGCAAAAACATGAGGATAGGAGGCATATCAGTGTGGAAGAATGGAGTTAGCCAGAGTGGACAGAGATAAGAGAAGGCAATGGAGAGTGAATGCCATCATACCTACATGAAAGTGTAAAAAATAAAAAATGTACACACCAAAGACCAATACAAAATGAAACATTTAAAAAGCTATACTTCTTTAGGCACCTACCTTTTTCTAGATGGCTCCAGATTGTTTAGGAGAGCTGATTAGTGGTACATTGGTCTTAAGCCTTTAAACCTATCTGGCAAAAGGTAACTTTTCAGGACATTGAGGCCATTTCCATTAGCACCACAACAGATTGATTAACTACCCAGCAGTTTTGCTCTTGCCCCTTCAGTAAAAGTGAATGAACTGAGAAAAGTCTGCTCTGGCCTTGAGTCATACYTGATTACGGTGGGGACTAGCTCATTTGCATGCACAAGATTACTCGTTATAGAGGCAGAAGAAATTGCTCCTCCTAATGTTGACAAAACTATACGCGGGATCTGCATTTCTGGAGAGAGGAAGACCGGTGAGAGTCTAGTGAGACAGACAGATAAATCTGAGTGTAGTAATGTGTAGTTCTCCAACCCTGAATGGAATATAATTTCATCAGGAGTCTACGTAGATCTAACATATAGTGAAGGGAGACTACAGAGAGGTAGGAATTACCCATGACTACATGAGAAAGGGATCTATCTGTATAGATTGGTTTATGATGTAGAAAATCTTCTGAAAAAAAACTTGGACACTGTATCTCTGATATTTGCTTATGACATGGAGAACGTAGTGAATGCAGAAGATCATATCCACCTTTCTCTCTCTAGGGTCTCAGAAATCCTTCATGTAGAATGTAGGACTGTCATGGGAAGATTACAGAGGACCATCAACTCATTCAGATGCACACAGCATTTAAATTTATGTGCAATATTACAGAGTGGAAGGACAGAAGGTCTACAATGGGGAAAGCTGGGAACTGACTTGATTTGGAATAATATCTAAAGACTCAAGGATAAGGAATGCTGCTTGGAAAGCTGTCAGTTGGAAAACTGTTCATGGGTCAATTTCTACTCAATTATGCAAGTCTCATAAGTCCCAGAACCCACATGCTGTGTCACAACCACCTGTATTCTAGTTTCCAATGGACCTGATGCTCTCTTCTGGCCTCTGTGGACACTAGGTACACATGTGATACACGTAGGCAAAACACTCATACCCATGAAAGAATCAAAATTTTAAAAAAGCTCATCAAAGCTTTACATATTGGAATGTTTCTTGAGATAAGGCAGAAAACTGACATCATAGCTAACATTAAAAAATCACCACTGCTATTTTGGGATTTTATGAAAATGTGCAAAGTTTGGTGACCACTTGGGTACTTCTTCCTGCCACACATCCTTTTGACTCAGTGAAGTAAATTCTAGCACTCCTGTGACTTAGTCCATTCTCACTTCTTTGCCTTTCTTTTGAGCTTCAACACAAATGAGGTTTCTTTTCTTGAGACAACTCTCCAGTTTAGGGTTGGACTCATGGTGATATAATGTGAGAGTCATAAGTAGATATACACAGTTCAGAAAACAAACTGTCACTGAAGTACTATAATGGGACCCTATGGGACATAGGAAGTAACAGTGTGTTTTGTCAGAATTATAAGGCCTTAACCTATATAATTGCTATAAAAATTTATAATTAATCAATTACTGATTCATTGCTAACCTAAAAACATTTGGGAATAATGCAGCCAATTCCCAGGTACTTCTTGCATGCAATAATGACAAATGTCTAAACAAAATTTTACTGAAAAATGACTGTTATCTCAATATCCTAATGGAACGATGTGTCCTCAATACCTATACTGCTTATAGCAGGTCCATAGGATATCTTTCCCCTGATTTCTTACACATAGGATCTGAAAAATTCTGAGAAAAAGAATGGATGCATTTTCTTTGCTCATCTTGTGTCCTTTTCTCACCTTGAGGCAAAAATACAATAGCCAGAATGGAGATTCCTATCACAGACATGAAAATCAGTTGGGTTATTCTGCGGCCCATGTAGTTCATTGAAAAATTTCCAAAAGCATTGGCTGGAATGGACACCACACCATAGAGACACTGCAGTAGGAACACATTACTGCTCAGGTATTGGGCGTTGATAATCAGGCCTATAAAAGATATCAGTAACACAAATCTGTAGGGAACAAAGAAGAAAGTCATATTATAAGGCTTTGAATGGTTGCCCTACACATGATAATATAGTTAGCTTAGGCAGCTCATTCTAGTTAAAATATCTGTTTTCTGGAAAACATGTGGAAGATAATTTTGTAATCACAAAGATAATCTATGATAATGAATGTATCATCACTGGTAATTTTTTAAGGGGTTAGGGAATTCTTGGGATACAAGCTTGGTACTTTCAGGATTTTGGAGTATTTTTTATATCCTGATCTTAATGAACATTATAACTTTATATCTGTCTATATCCATTGATATACATATACCTACATAGTTGATGTTTGAAATTTTATTGCCTTTGAAATGGAAACAGACAAATGAGGAAGTTTAGATTCCAAGTTTTCCTATCCTGAAGTCCTAAGAAATAGTTTCTGATAATGAACCTTCAGAGTGATTGGATAAGCTCACCACAGCACACTTTGCTCTGCTGTTATAGTCCAAACCCTTTGGATCCCTCAGGCTGTAGAAAGTCTTCATCACTTATCTCAAAATTTGTTAATGGGAAAATTAATGCCTATACTGTTTTGTTAGAGACAGGGACTCAATATGTAGCTTTGGCTGGTCTCCAAATTCATATGTAGACCAAACTGGCCTCAAATTCACATACGTCTTCCTGCCTCTGTCTTCTGAGTGTTTGATTAAAAGCATGAGACATCACTACACCATTTTTAGAAACTCAGTGTGAAGCCTACCTCACAAAGCATAGGAGACAGACTCGCTTTCGAAGGTTGAGTGTACGGAACAAGTCCATTGGGGAGGGTTTTGTCTGTGCTGCTTCCAGCTCCTCCTTCATGGTAGTTTTCACAACCTTTAACAACATCGACAAACTGTTGTCACAAAATGGTAAACATTGTGATGCATGTTGGTAACATGCATAGAGGACTAGATCTCTCTCTCTCTCTCATACACAAACACACACACACACAAACTTTACACACAGAGTCTCCTAAATATATGAATTTAATTTGCTCATGGGTAAAAAATATGCAACCTTGGGGGTAGGGTGGGAGGTCAGGAGACTCTCTAGAATGTAGCAGAAATCTGGGAGGTGAGAGACTCTCAGGACTCAAAGGGAGGGGCCTTAGATAAAATGCCCTACAGTGGGGAAAGGGAACTTGTAGAGTTCACCTTCAGTAGAAAGACAGGGCATCAAGTGGAGAGATGGGGTTGCCATCTCACAGTCAAAAACTCTGACTCATAATTGTTCCAGTCTAAAAGAACTACAGGGACAAAAATGCAGAAGAGATTCAGGGAAAGGAGGTTTAGTGACTGGCCCAACTTGGGATCCATCTCAAGGTATGTGTGTATGTGTGTGGGGGGAGTTCCAAGGCTTAACACTATTACTGATGCTATGGTGTGCTTACAGACAGGAGCCTAGTATGGCTGCCCTCCAAGAGGCCCAACAAGCAGCTGACACAGATGGTTACACCCAATCAATGGACTGAAGTCCAGGACCCCTGTGGTTGAATTAGGGAAAGGCTGAATGAAGTTGAGGAGGAGGGCGACCCCATAGGAAGACCAGCAGTCTCAGCTAACCTGGATCCCTGAGAGCTTTCAGACACTGAACCACTAACCAGGCAGCATACACTAGCTTGTACGAGACTCCCTACACATTTATAGCAGAGGACTGCCTGGTTTTGGCTTCAATAAGAGAATACAAACCTAACCCTCAAGAGACTTGAGGCCCCAGAAGGTGGGAAGGGTTGGTGGGCTGGGGAGTAGGGACATCTTCTTGGAGACAGGGAGAGGAGGAGGAATGGGATAAGGAACCATTGGAGGGCAGACCAGAAGGGGATAACAACTGGACTGTAAAAAGATTAAAGATAATTAAAAAAATAAAATAAGTAGATATAAAAAAGAAACAGAAACAAAAATGTATTTTTAAATAAAAATATAATTACATAATTTGTATTCTTTCCTTTCCTCCCTCTACCCCATCCTATGCACCTCACTTGCTCGTTCTCAAATACATGGCTTATATTTCTTTAGTTATTGTTCACAGAATCTCTTAAATATATGAATTTAATCTGCTCATGTATAACCAATTTGTGGTTTTTCCCTAGGGAGCTCTTTTGCTCTGAGCATTTCTTAATTTGCTGCAGATCTTTGTCTACAGTTGAGGCTCCATGGAATTCCCCTCTTACATTGGTGGAAAGATTGTAAGAGCAAGAGAAACAGAAAATTTGCTGTGAGATTTTTCTCTCCTAGATATGTCAGAGAAGCTACATTTATGAAGTCTCAACAAGGTTGTTTAAATGAAACCTGAACAAGGATGGCATCAATATACATGCTAACAGAGAAGGGGGAAACCCACTGATTTTTAATGATTGAAAAAAAATAGTTAGGCTGAGCACTGTGGTGGACTCCTTTAATTCTAGCACTCAGAAGGCAGAGGCAGGAGGGCAACATGCCTCAACCTCCAACCTTTTCCAAAAGGAAAATCAGAGTTTCAAGAGGATCAATTCTTTGCAAAGAGTATTTATTTTCACTTTGTGGTTATCCTCTTTTGAAGCCTATCATGGCATGCTATGTCTCTTTGAGTAGCATGTCAGGACTGAAGTCAGAGGATGATATTAGATTTAGTTGTTAGATCTGGAAGAGTTTGCTGGTGTAAGGTAGCAGAATGTTAGAATGCTGTGAACAGAGCTAAATGGATGATTCTTGTGGGAGGTTGGAAGATTAGAATTCTGTTAGAAACATGAATAGTGAAGGTTTGTGCCATGAGATTCCACTGAACATGGAGTGAGTTCTTCTGTTCTTGTTGAGATCTGGGCCTGGCTTGCCCTACCTGCAATTGCCTGGAAATCACTCTACATGGTCTCTGGCTCTTGTAAATTCTCCAAACCCTGCCAAGACCTTTCCCTGTCTAGCCTCACTTACAATTACATTGCTAAATAGTTCCTCTGGTCCCCATGAGTTCCCAGGGTTCCACAAAACAGGGTCATATTCAGTAAGAAATTCCATCTCAGCATCAGCTACACTCTTGGCCCTGCTTCCCTTGGCCACCTTCAAGTCATCATCCCAATAACTCATCTTAAGATTTAAACTAAAATATCAACCAAAACCAAAAGGACCTAACAGACATCTGTAGAACTTTTCACCTAAACACCAGTGAATACATATTCTTCACAACAGCTCTTAGAAATGTGTTTAAAGTAGGCCACATGTTAAGGTTCAAATCAAGCCACAACAAATATAGTCGTATTGAAATAATTTTTTTATCTGACCACAATGGAATAAAGCTAGATGTCAACAGCAAGAAACAACACAAAAGATGCACAAATTCATGAGGATTAAATCACACACCACTGAATGACAAATGAGTCACTGAAGACACTAAGAAAAAAGAAGTCCCTAGAACTGAACAGTAATCAACACACAGTTTACAGGAATCTACAGGCACAACAAAGGCAGTCCTGAGAGGAAAAGTTTATAGCCTGAAATACCCATAACATTTTTGAAAAATCCCAGACAAAGAGTTTATAGATGTAAAGCCTTGGAAAAACAAGAACAACACAAACTCTAAGCAAGTAGATGTGAGAAATGATTAAGATCAGAGTTTCTACTAATTTCTATTGGTGAATAGTGTTAAAACAAGAATACAAAGAATCAGTGAAACTAAGAGCTGGTCCTTTAAAAAGATAAACAAGACTAATGAAATCCTACTCATGTTAACAAAAAGAAAGAGTTAATGTCTAAATTAATAAAGTTAGAGGTGAAAAAGGAGACATTAAACAGATACTAGTAAAATTTAGAAAATCATAAAGTCATATTACAAAACAAATATAGCACCAAATTATATAAAATAAAAATGTAGATGAAACTATAGAGGCATATTGCCTACCAAAATTAAAACAAGATAAAATGAATAATTTAAAGAAATATATAAACTGCCAAGGCTCACATGAATTCACTGTAGAATTCATAATATTCAAAGAAAAACTAACACCAACACTATTCAAATTGTTCTGTAAAATAAAGGGAAAGAAAGTCTTATAAGGTTTTTTTTTTAAGCTGGAATGATCCTAATACCCCAAACTTCTTAACAAAACAGTGGGCAACAGAATTAAAAATCATCATGATCAACTTGGCTTCAGAGACTCAAGGTTGTTACAACATAGGTAAATTAATAAATATAATTATATGAAAGGACTCAAGACAGAAATCACATAATTTATCTTAATAGAGAAAAAGTGTTCAACAAAATCTAAACTCTTCAGTATTGAAGTCATAGAGAGGCTAGGAATGGACCATATCTCAATATAGTAAAGGCTACTATAATATAACAATATATAATATAATATAGTGAAGGTTAGTATATCACTAACCTGTAAATGACCCCGTTGGTTTCTTTTGTATCATTATGGTAAGTATCCTGACAAAAACAACTCAAGGGAGAAAGGTTTGCTTTGGATTGCAGCTCCGCAGGGTCAGAGACCATCATGATAAGGAAGACATGGTATAAGGCATGGAATACATAGAGACAGGTATAGGAAATTGGTTGAGAACACTGCACCTGCATGCAGGAAGCAGAGAGGGATAAACAAGGAAGATCAATCTATAAAGTCTTAGTCTATAAACTGGCTTAGTTCATTCAGTAAAGCTCTACCTAAATGTTTCATAACCTTCATAAAGATTGTACCCAGCTGAGGATCAAGTAGTGAGACACATGAACCTATAGGGGACATTTTATATAGAAATCACAAGATGCCTCTGGCCTCCATAAGCTCATGGCCAGCTCATGATGCAAAACACATTTACTACAACTTCAAAAATCCTCATAATTTAACAGTCTCRACATTGTTCAAAAGTTTAAAGCTCATCTTGCCTCAGGTCAGTGCGGTGGGCGGTCGCCGACCTGCCCAGCTACCAACTGGCTTGGGGGTCTGTGCGGCCTGTGCCCGGATTACAGCCTGTGCCACCTTGCTTTGGGGCCCTACAGACAACTAGCAGTCGGCCCAGGTACGTGGACAGAGTCCAAGGCTGACACCAACTACCCTGTCAGGCTCTTGCCTGCATCCAGAGCCAGAACAGCTCGGCCAGTCTCAGGGGCCAGCCTGCCTGGCTTGTAGCAGAGGCCGCCATCTTGCCTCAGGTCAGAGCGGCAGACAGTCTCTGAGCCGACCTGCGTGGCCACTAACTTGCTCGGGGGTCTGTGTGGTCTGTGCCTGGATTACAGCAGAAGCAGCCACCTTGCCTCGGGGTACCACAGACAGCTAACCAGACAGAGCCCTGTGGACTGAGAGTGCCATCATCTAGGTTCCACCAGTCCAACCAGGAAAGCTCTGTTCCTGCAGGGAATCCCTTGGTTAGACAGAGCCCTGAGACCCACCAACATCTTGCAGCTGGTGGCCTGACCAGGTCACCATAGAAAACCAACAGAAGAGCCCAGGTCACCATAAAGATCTGTGGAGAAAAAGATCTGATTCTTAAGAGCTGGCATCTAGGCAGGCCAGGAGGAGACGGCAGGAAGCCAATTGCAAGTACAGCAGCAAGCAGGGAGGAGACTTGGGTCCRTCCCAGCAGAGGTGAGGAGGTAATTTGGAGCCCAGTAGCTTAAATCGTCCAGTATCCACCTTGGGAGCACGGTCACCCTCTGTTTCAGCAGCGCCAAACGCCAGGCTCACAAGAGCTTCAAACACCAACCAGTAACAACCACACCAACTAACTCCAGAGATAAACAGATGGCAAAAGGCAAACGTAGGAGCGATACTAACAGAAATCAAGGCAATACAGCAGCATTGGAACCTAATTCTCCAACTACAACAAGTCCTGGATACCCCAACACACCAGAAAAACAAGTTTTGGACTTAAAAGCACTGGTCATGATGCTGTTCGAGGAACACAAAAAAGACATAAACAAATCTCTTAAAGAAATGCAGGAGAACATGAATAGGTTAGAAGCCCTTACAATGGAAACACAAAAATCACTTAAAGAATTCCAGGAGAATATGGGTCAACAGACAGAAGCCAATAAAG